>VUQG01044059.1:2432-18121 GCA_015106755.1 Etia nguti | reverse complement strand
AGTCGCTGTTGGGCTTTGCTGTGTCCTTTGACCAGGAGAGATCTTCTGAGATGTGCACACCCAGGAACCTGGTGCTGCTTACCCTCTCCACAGCAGCACCATTGATGGTTAGTGGGGTGTGCAGGGTGTGAGTTCTCCTGAAGTCTGTGATGATCTCCTTAGTTTTCTCCACATTCAGGGACAGGTTGTTGTTGCTGAACCGCTCAACCAGATGGTTAACTTCACTCCTGTAGTAGGTCTTATTATTGTCGCTGGTGTGACAGACCACAGGTGTGTTGTCTGCAATTTTGATGAAGAGGTTGGAGCTGTGTGATGGTGTGCAGTCGTGGGTCAGCAAAGTGAAATGAAGGGGGCTCAACACACATCCTTTGGGAGCCCCCGTATTCAGTGCTCTTGTGCTGGAGGTGTTGCTGCCGACCCGTACTGTCTGCTGTCTTCCTGTCAGGAAATCCAGCAGCCAGTTACACAAGCGAGGTGCTGATACAGACAACTTCTTTGGTACGGGAATGATGGTGGAGGCTTTGAGGCATGTGGGAACAACATTTCTGGCTCAGTGATGTATTCAAGATGTCTGTGAGTTCCACAGTGCTCGTCCAGGGATGTTATTAGGACCTGGGGCTTTGTATGTATTGATCGTACCAAGGGATCTCCTCATACTGTCTGGGGATAGTGTCACCACCTGGTCTGTAGTGGGTGTAGTCTTCTGTGCGGTGGGGTCATTCTGTGCCTCAAAGCAAGCGAAGGATTCATTTAGCTCATCAGGTAGAGAGGTGGAATTGACCTCTGATTAAGTAGAAGCAGGATGTGGGAGGGTGTACCCTGTGCTAAATAATCCCAAGCTATAAGCAACTGAAGTGTCAATGAAACGAAGAAACATTTAGAAAGTCCTGAAAAGTTCAAGCACAACGGGCCACGAAAGGATTGTCACAAGAGTCGGTGCGACCACTGGGCGTCATTTTGTATTCACTGATCAAGAGTCATGACAAGTTTGCGCCTTCACGAGGAGCCGCCTTCTGATTTATTAGAGGATTACAGGCACTCATTCGTTTCAGAGACTAATAACTTTACTACCTGTGAAATATTATTAAGCAGTTAGATCATTGTCTCATTTTCTTACACGCCATCAGCAAAAGTCAGAAAGTCAAATGCAGCTGAAGGTAATAAAATATTCATAAAGAATTGTCATAGAAATCCATTCATTTTGTTGTTGTAAATATTAATAACTCGCCTACAAATGGATTTTGGCTCAGATGCCCTGCAGCCATTTTTTTCATAAGGCAAACAATCAAACAGTCCATGAGCTGTTTCATATATTAAAGACTTAAAACAACACAAGTGTGATGCAGGGCGATGATTTTTGTATTATATCGAACTCCAACAATATAATCTTAATATTGCCCTATAAATAACACACAAATCACTGGGAAATGATTCAAGGATGACTTATGACATTTGAGGGCTGCAAACGGAGGACAGAAAATTGTGCTTTATTTATTTATTTATTTATTTAAATTTCATTTTGCAGGGGCAATACTGTAAATAATATAAATATACTGTACCAGATATGGCTAAAAGCTTTCTGTTGTGTGTAGTCCCTGTGCGTAGGTCCCTGCGGTGTACAAATAATAATTGAATCAAACAAGTTAGTGTTTGTTTGGATTGATATGTGTAATTTTGCAGCTGTTTAATAATATTAAACCATCATAATGTACAGTAAATGTACAGCAATGCATTTTTTGTGCAGCCCGGGAGACTTCGGCATCATGTGACTAGGCTAAATTTACTTTGTCAGGAGGAAGCACAACAGATATGTAATTTACACTGACATAATGTCAGATTATTATTTAATATTTCATATATTTGATGTATTTATTATTTTATACATTATTCATACCTGCAGAGGGACAGACAACCATTCACATATAAATTGTATTGTCATATTTATGTCCTTTTTATCTGTTTCAGTGCTCCTTTTCTACACAGTTGGGACACGGGGCAAAATATTGTCCAGTGCGCTAAACTAATTTTCAATGCTGCATTTGTAGAATTGTTTTCTACATGCCCTTTTTTTTCTGGTTTAACTCCCAGTGTGCTAACTTATAAATGATGACAGTATTAAAAAACATGATGATATGCTGGGAGCTCCACGTTAGATTAGTCTAGCTAGCTATCATCAAGATAAGGTTGTTTCAAATTATTTAATTGATTTATTTTATTCTTTCTTAATTGTTTTATATTTATTAGATTAACTATTTCACAAATTAATCATTGTAATCATAAACTGGTTAAAGCTCCAGCTGTTGATGGTGGTCTCCTTCACTCTGCCTGACTGTGTGTTGTTTACAGCTATTTTTATCTTTTTTTTTAGATTTTCTATTCATTCTGTGCAATACTGCAAATTTTTGGTATCGATCCAATACCAAGTAAACACAGGGCTGATATTACTGATACCAATACCAGTATCATACTTTTAACCTATACTGGCATCTTACATAGAATAGAATGTCTTTATTGTCGTTGACACAGGTACAATGAAATTGAAAGTGGTCTCCGATCGGTGCATCATCCATAAAATATACAATTTTAATAAAATAAAAAATAAAAGTACTTGCTACTGCTAATAAGAATAATCTAACAGTATGAACAAACATTCACATGCATTCACGCACACATACCTCAGTCAGTGCATAGATCATTTCAAGAGCAGCGTAATAACCATTATTTTGTAGCAGCATTAAGACATGTAGGTACAGTTGGGTAAAAACTGTGTTTGAGTCTATTTGTCCTTACATTGATTGCTCTGTACCGTCTGCCAGAGGGCAACAGTTCAAACAGGGAGTGGCCAGAGTGTGAAGTGTCTTTTATAATGTTCTGGGCTTTTTTTAAGACAGCAGGTACTATGTAGGTCTTCCAGCATGGGGAGAGGGCAGCCAATGATCCTTTGGGCGGGGTTAATGACCCTCTGGAGTGCTTTCCTCTGAGTCACTGTGCAGCTAGTGTACCAGATCCATATGCAGTAAATAGGAGAGAGCAGTGTGTCATGGTTTATAAGATGAATCGGCATTAATTTGTAAATTCTGGACAAATTTTAATAACCACTAAATCAGGAGAGCTACTGTCCTGCAGCTATTAGACGCATCCTTGTTCCGACACACCTGAATCAAATGAACGGCTTGTTATCGGCCTTTGCCAAACTTGATGGCATGCTGAAGAGGTAATCCAATCATTTGATTCAGCTGTGTTGGAGTAGGGATGCATCTAAAAGGTGCGGGACAGTAGCTCTCGAGGACTGGATTTGGACACCCCTGCACTAAATAATTATATAATTAACAAAACACACCAGCATTTCATGTTTTTTGAAACTAAGTTTTTGGGAGATTTGTTTCTCTAAAATGCTTTCGGTCAGCTTCTGCTGTTTAAATGTGCTCTGTGCTATAAATTAAACGTGACAGTCAACACTCCTAATCCAGCTTCACTCTAACGATGATTTGGATCTAAGAAAGTTTCCTTACTTTAGAGTCTGTCTTCTGATGCTTTTACTACCTTCTGATCCGTTGTTTCACAGTCTTACAGTGGTACTTAGTAATGGTCTGCTGGAAATTTGAGGTACAGCCGTATTTAGAACAATGTGTGCAACTTTATTTGTACAAGTACAACCCTGATGAGGTGATCACGTCAGCCTGGCTGTCACCTGAATGCTGCTTCAGTTGAAGGATCAAACAAAATGTCTTACACAAAGGCACCAAACTGGCTTAAATCTGACTCCTGATCTAGGTATATGTGCAGAAACTTAAAATAGTTCCTGTTCATTGTGCATATTTTATGGATTATTTCCAGGTTCATGACAGATTTTTGATATGGTGTCAAACCTTTGAACCCCACTGCTGTGTTGCTCAAAGGAGAACGTCGGGCTGCTGTTATCTTGGTCTCTGCGGTGCCATTTTTTACGTTTGCCTCTCTTTTGCTTTTGCACACAACTGAAACTTTTTGACTTTTTCTCAATTTATAAAGGTGAGTTTCTTCCTCATTCTGTCTGATCTCCTGGAGAGCACTGCTGCACAGAGACATGAAACATGGGAAGAATATGGGAGTTCAAATCAAAGCTGTGACAGAGGGAGTGTAATACAATCTGAATGAATTTACCCCAATCTGTCAAGTAAAAAACAAAATAGTGCTAAATACGGTGGTGGTGGTGGTTGTTGTGGTTGTTGTTTGGGGGTTTTGTTTCCTTCTTTTTAAATACGGTCGTCACGATCCCCTGGGATTGGGTATTTTTTTTAGTTTGCATCTGTAATAAATAGATTTCAGTTTGTGTTTCTGTATTCAATTTTTCCTGCATTCTTTGATTCTTCAGTTTTGAGTTCTGGATTCTTGTGTTTTTACTTTGGGTCCCTGTGTTGGTTTTATTATTATTATTTTTGTGACTCATTTTAGTTTTGCAATATTATGACCTTTTGTTAATCACTCCT
The DNA here is from genome assembly GCA_015106755.1 of Etia nguti. Taxonomy (NCBI): domain Eukaryota; kingdom Metazoa; phylum Chordata; class Actinopteri; order Cichliformes; family Cichlidae; genus Etia; species Etia nguti. Next base: position 13,652 of record VUQG01044059.1, on the reverse strand, counting down.
GAGTTTTCAGCCTTCACGTTCAAGTTTTCTTGTCTCTGTTAGTTTGAAAGTTTCTTGTTCCTGCTTGGATTTGTACTTCTTCCCCGTCATCACTCTGATTATATTCAGCTGTGCCTCATTCACATTTCTGTGGACATTTCTCTTCCTTCCCTGTCTTTGAATTTACAACCCGTTTCAAAAAAGTTGGAACACTGTGTAAAATGTAAATAAAAATATAATCAAACGATTAGCAAATCCCATAAAGCTATATTTAATTCACAAAAAAACACGTCAAATGTTTAAACTGAGACATTTTACTATTTCATGAAAAGTATTAGCTCATTCTGAATTTGAAGTCAGCAACATGTCTCAAAAACGTTTGAGCAGGGGCAACGAAAGACTGGAAAAGTAAGCAATCCAAAAAAGAAACAGCCCGAGGAGCATTTTGCAGTTAATTTGGTTAACTGGCAACAGATCAGTACTGTGATTGGTTATAAAATCAAAAAGCATCTCACAGATTCATTTATCTGCAAAAACGGTGTCTACAAATTGTGGAAAAATATCCGAATTTTGTTCCTCCATGTAAAATTGCAAAGACTTGAATATCTTACCACGTGTAGTACCTAACATCGTCAAAAGATTCAGAGAATCTAAGGGAATCTCTGTGTGTGAGGGAAAAGGCTGAAAATGGCCCGAGACAAAGTAGAAAATGGTTCTGAGGTGAGACAAATAAAAAGTTATAATTCTTTTGGGAAAACATGAGTCTGTGTCCTCCAGACCAAAAAGGTAAAAAGGATTGTTTTCAGCCTTCTGTTCAAAAGTCTGCATTTCTGATGGGACAGAGGTGCATTAATGCCAGTGGCATTGACAGCTTGCACATCTGGAAAGGCATCATCAATACCATCAACACTGAAAGGTATAGTTGGGTCTTAGAGCAAAATATGCTCCCATTCGGATCTTTTTCAGGGAAGACCTTGAATATTTCAGTAGGACAATGCTAAACTGCATGCAGCAGCTATTATAACAGCATGGCTCTGAACTGGCCTGCCTGTACTCCAGACCCTTCACATTTGAAAATATTTGACACATCATGAAAAGAAAAATGCAACAAAGAAGAACCAGGACTTTTGGGCAGCTAGAATCCTCTATCTGACCAGAAAGGAACAACAAAAGTAGAGGAATTAAGAAAACACAGAAAACGCGTGGTTATCCTAACTGGGCTGTCATTAAATTGGTGAAGATGTACATGAAAGAACCTTAGACGCCAACCAGGGAGAAACAAATTGACTTAACAATGTTGTCATCTCCTACGTGGCAGACTGAGAAACCTAACGTCCCAGTGGACCTCAGGCAAAAACTGATTCATCCCAAGGACAAAACACCCAAACACAAGCTAAAGACCAACATGTATGTTATGCAGTGCAGTGAGGAGTGCTTGGAGCTTTTACCCAGGAAAAACTAATCAGTCCACAACACAGGAGAGCCACCTCAACAGCTGGGAATCCACTGGGAATGACCAAAGTTGAACAGAGGTTGAGGTTTACGACACCGGTTATCAGCCATCTACAATGCGGTCTTGAGATCCCTTCCCAGGCGTTTAAACGCCCACTCACACCCTTCCTCAATAGTTCACACAATGATGGCAATATCTTACACTGGTTTCACACTCATGTGATCAATACTGGGTCAATGACAATCAGGAATACCACCTCGAGGGGTTAAAAACCTGGGACTCCCTGTGGGTTGTTTTGAACTGAAGACGTTTTTTGGATGAGAGGAAACATCTTCACAAACCTAAAAGAAATCCAGTCGCCTTCTTTTCAAGCTCTCGAGTCTAAGAATTGTGTTTCGGCTTTGAGGGAATTCCCGGCAGCAGGATCAATAAAGAAATTATAACGCTTGTGCAGCACTTACAACCAATGACAATCATTATGATTATCAAAGTGAGCGTGTGATGGGGCTTCCATTGGCAGGCAGCAGGGATTAGAGGATTATTTCTCTCCCCTGTCTTTGGCCATCTCTCTATCGTTCTCGCTCCCTGGATTAGGTTTTATCTACAAAGTAATCGGGGCTTTTCTCTTGTCTGACAGGACTACAACTCCCACAGTTTTACACACACAGACACACACACACAGAGATTATATCGACACTACACAGTCTACTGTGATATTGACTCAGAGACTTAAACCAGGCAGAAAGGGATGCGATAAAGCAGAAAAATCTGGATTTCCACAGGCATTATTTTGTATGAAATCTCTTCTTATCACCGCACAAACAATATGAAACCACCTGAATGAGATTTCCTTCTCTGACGTTCTTTGCATTTGGTATAAACAAACACTCTGAGCAGTCAGATTTCATTCCAGGAGTGGTGAAAGATACCAAAATCCAAAGGTAAATATTGTATATATTCAAAACCTATTGTAGAGTGCTATTGTAGTAACAAAATACAGCTCAGACAAAGAACTGGGGCTGGTACTGAGTGATCTTTTGTTTTTCCTCCTCCTGAAATTTTGAGCTGGCATATAAATTATGAATGCAAACAGGATCATAGCTGTAAAGGACACCAAGGTCCTTTTTTGCATTACTTGTGGGAATTAGTGGGGCGGGGGGTGGTTTGCATGCACAATGCACAGTAGATATTAAATCTATCTGTTATTTTAAGACAGGATGAAATGTTTTCAGGCTAAAGAAATCTTAAACTTTGACCTTTTATGGAGGATATAGTGCATGGAAACATGAAATGTAATGTATGTTTTTATATAAGATAAACAGCAATTTGAAACATCTACTGTATCCAGCAATGAAAACTATTAACAAACAATAAAATAAAATAAATGAAAATAAAATAACCTGTGTATTTTGGTAATTCCTGGTTAAAAAAAGATATTGATATTGCCAGAAATTTAATTAATTATAAATTAGAGTATGAGTTTTATTTTGTGTCATTTTTGCGACATATATATATATATATATATATTTGTGTAATTTATTGCTTAAGAATGTATTATGCAATTTATTTATTTATTTATTTTTTTGGGGGGGGGGGGTCACAGTGATGATTTAGAGGTCTTAAAAAGTCAAACAACAACAACAACAACAAAAAACCTCATGCATTAAAAATGATACACTTGGCATCAGAGGGTTAAAGACCTTGGAGTGGCTATTCAAAACCTTCCGAACATGAGTTTGAAAGGTTTTACTGTGACACTCATTATAAACATCTAACGGTTAACGATCGGCCGAGATTCCCAATGCACTGATGAAACACTGAAATAAATCATACAGCTGAAGTGATCCGGCTGCTTTATGTACAGAATGTAATGAGCTGGAAGCAAAGCTCAAACTGGGAGTTAACTGACAATGCAGTCCTTTGAAAAGTGGCGTTATATTTAATAATATCTGTGGTGAGGGGGTTACTTTACATGCAGTAAGACATGCTAAAAGAGAACATCAGCATTACTCTGAAACTTGTTTCACAGACTGAATATAACGTGAAAGGAGAAGAAGACCTCAGGCTCGGCTTTCTGTGTGCTTTGCTTTTCCAGCTGCGCAGCTACATCAGCCCCACTAAACATGTCAGCTCTGTGAATGTTGCTTCAGGGAGTCATTTATTGTTGCCTTTGTGTGCATGTTGTTATGTCTCCCAACATAAATGTACTCATGAATTAGAATTACAAGGCTACATTTGACTTGACCTTTACTGCGCAGTATATTTGTGTTCTTGCTTTGGAAACTGAGCCCATCTGATGTGCTCTTGTTCACATTTAGCATCACATTTATTTCTCATCTTTTTGAATATTAAAGTGTTGATAGTAATAAATGTGCAATATCACCAGCAGGTGTCGTGACATCTCCATTAAGCTGCACTTTTATTTCGCTCTCAGGCTTTTGTCAGCAAATTCAGACCACACCTTTTTCCTACCAGAAGTCTTTAAACCAGACATTTGACGGCGCCAAACTCTGAGTCACCCCACATTTCTTTATAGTTTCCTAGGAAAATGGGAAATGGGCGCAGTGATTTACTGAAATGCGTGTAACAGAACCACGACAGACCCATCCACACATTCATACTTTCCAGCATTTTTTTATTACTCTTTATTAGTTTTCACACACTGGCTGCAGCTTTGCAGCTCCCAGCCACACAGACCAACAACAGCAACTACAGCAGGACCCAGTACAGACTTTAAGCCGGCGAGGCGTGATTGCGGATGCCGCTCAGGTGCGTCCGCCTCCCCTGCAGCGGCACTGCAGACCACGCCCCGCCACAATGTGCAAAATAGATGGAAATACTGTCGCATGATGTATACTGATGATTATTTAAACCCAAAATTCTACACTTGGATTTATTACTCCACATAAGATGCATTTTCCCTTGTTTGCCGTTCTGTTCTTGTGTAATTTGGCATCTCCAGACTTTCCTTTCTGTTTCCCTTCCTTAAGAATGGCCAGCCACCATCCCACTGAATTCTTTTCTGATGATTATTCAGTAAACAGTGGGTGGGGCAGCTGCATCTCTCAGGTCCCGTGTCAGGTCTTTGCTGGATGTTTTCTTATTTCTTAAGGACATGACTTTTAGATATTGTTCATCTTCTTTAGTCCTGCAATAATGGACAAGGACACACTGCACACTGTGCTGAGAATTTTTGAGATTTCAGCTAATAGCATGTTGGGAATCACCTTGCTGGTGCAAAATAAAAAAAAAATAAAAAAATTATTTTATTTTATGTCTGTCAAACTGTGTTATGTTTGCCATTTTTTGTAAATGTAGCTAAAAAAAAAAAGGGAACGTCATGTGTTTTGTGGCAGGCTGCTAATAACAAGTACCTACAGATGCGATTTGAAATTGCTTCTTTGCAAAGTTGTCTGTTCTGTGTAAACACAACACCAGGTGATCACCAGTTAGATGCCTTTTTTGTTTTAGATCAGTTTAAAAAAAATACAAGACAGTGCAGCTGTTTGGAAACAAAATATAAAGAAATAGATGGTGGATCAAGACTTTTGCACAGAACTTTTCAAATGACTATGTTGTTAAAATTTTAGGCCTCTGATTTTTCACTTAAAATTTTACGTTTTCTAAATGTTGACGCAGAAATGAATATAGAGGTACGGTGACACAAAGGCAAACTGCATTTTTAGTTTCTGAGCTGTTTTGAATTTTAGCACTGAGTTACAGGAGGCAACAAGCAATTCAGTGAGTTAAAGGACAAAACAGATCAGTACCTTTCAAATGCTTAAACTAAAGCAAATAATCAGGAACTGATTAAAACATGTCCAAAAAATACAGCAGTGGAAAGAACCCTTTAAATGGAATATCAGAAATGGGGGAAATAACTTGCAGAGCTGAAAACAAAGAGTATAAAAGGGCCATGACTTAAATGTATTATTTATGAGAAATTTATTTCCCATAGCTGCAGATCTTGGAAAAAGATAAAAAAAAAAATGTTGTAAGTTTTTAGTTTAGTGTTAAATTTACTCACCCTGTCTCATTTTGTCTGCTCTCTCCAGCTGCGGGCCCACCTGTGAGTGCATATATTGTCTCTGTTTACCCCTGTTGATTGTTGGATCGTCCTCATAACTGTGTGAACTCTTAGCTCTGTACCTCCCTGCTCCGAGTTTCCCTTTAAATCCATAGCACCTGGTGCTTATCCTCAGCTATATATAAATGTCATTATTTTTAATTGAAGACAAGTCTTTGGTTTTATGTGCATTTCTTCTATATAACTGTAACAAATGTCATGTTTCTATTCTGCTCATAACCAGTTAATGCACAAGCCCTGTGCTGCAGAAAACTGTTTATTTGTTTTTCAGGAGATTCATATTTCACACACAAAGCACATTTACTTTCCTCCATGTAAAAAATGATCAAACATTCATACTGCCACAGGCAAAGTGTTGTATCAAAAACATTAGCCAGCACTTACACATACACAAGTTTAATTACTGTATATGTTATAATCCAGCAGATACACACTGACACACTCAAAATGTTATAAATGCATTGTTTTGAAAAAAGGGCACCTTCAGGTTGCTGTATTAATGTGTCTGGGTTATTCAGGTTCATCTATTCTAAATATGGATCTTTGACATGTCGTTTGGCAAATAAATGCTTGGGTGGAAACGCTGACAATCACACACTCATCACCACGGCTGAACTTGCTTGTCAGACACAAATTTTCCGTGAGGCTCCGTGGCTCCAGGTGGCAGCAGGGCCAGGTACACTGGAGTGATAGCACCCTCCTCTGGCGACTTGGGGGCTTTATCACCAGCCATGTCGGTGCGCACCCATCCTGGACAGCAGGCGTTCACCAAGATCTGTTAAAAGAATAAAAAACACGCATAATAAAAAGGAAACAAAGCGGAAGCCAGATGATAATGTTGTCGGCAACGTTAAAGCTTTTAAATATTAGTTACCCCATCATTTGGTCTCTGCTTGGACACTTGACGAGCAAGAATCATGGACAGGGCCTGAAAACACACACATTCATAATCATAATCAAAGATGTACATCAGTTAAGATTTAGAGCAGGTTCTTTACATGTTGATATGAACTTCATTTTCACATCAGTCGTACCGTCACCCCGACTTTAGACGTTCCATACGCTGAATCGGGCAAGCCGCCTTCTTTGTGTTCGCCTTTCTTGGCTTCGCTGACGAATCGCTGCATCAGTCCCACCAGCTCGTCCTCTGTGAGGTCCTCGCTGCGGAAACGCTGCTGGAGGTCCGAGCTGCACTTGTTCAACGCAAGTGCACTGACAAAGCTGGAAATGTTCACCACACGACCTAAAACACACACACAGGGTACCAAACCTCTTCATGTGCAGCTCACAGCACGTCAAGCAAACTCATCATCTTCCAGGAAAAATTACATGTGAGTTGGCTGTAGTGTGTCTTTATGTTTAATTGTTGTCATGCTTTGTTTCCAGCAAATTGTAATCACACATCCTGAGGGCAAAAAAGATATCGCTTTCCAATTATAGATAAAATGTTTAAGATGTGCCAACAGCTGTAAGATCACACTTTTTTACAGAGAACATTTTAGAACATCCACAGCCATTAATAGTCTGAATCAAGGCCAAACTTGCTCTTCAGATTGAAACGCTGACCAGAACAAGCACCTGTAAATCCCAACAATAAAGGCTGTTTATTCAAGCAGCAGTGACAGGCACGACCGACAGATTGGATTCAGCCTCGTGTTCGTACCTCCAGCTTTAATGATCGGCAGGAAGTGAGTCAACATGTCTCTGGTGGCAAAGAAGTTTGTCTTGAGAGTCACCTCGGCCTGGACACCAAATGGAGTGGTGTCTGCCGCTGAAAAAAGAAAGTTCACATGTTGTCATCTCCTTATTCACAACATCCTTAATCATTTATTTGATTAAAAATCCTTTTTTTATTCAGAGCTACAGGACAATTTTCAGAATGTTTAGTTGATCTGACTCTTCTTCTTCGCGGTGGATGTTAGGGGCGACTATCTGATGGTTTTCAGGATGACTACAACGCATTAATTCGCTTACATACGCACCACAGCATTTCTTATATTACTGTATAGCTGTATTCACACATACACAGCAGCCTTGAACTTTTAAGGACATGCATGATGGAAGTGCATGTGACAATGAAGTTGCAGCCCTGAGGGCTAAAACCTGAAGCTAGTGTGGAGGTGTAAAAACCTGCAGCTCCTCTGATGGCTGCTGGTGGCTGCTTCTAAAAGCAAGTCAGTCCCCACAGACTCCCACGTTAAAATGCCCAACCTACTTTCCCTTCATCCCAGCTGGGGGAATATGTGGCGTGGCTACTTTAATTGACAGATCTGCTAGCTTCAGCTTCGGCTATGCTTCACCTCAGCTAACTGGAGTCCCTGATGTGGACCTCTTGAATATGTTTGTGGTGTTGGTGCCTTTTAGATTGGACCCATAAAGTCTACAGTCGCAGCCTGCTAACTAAGCTTGCTAACTTTAGCTGCTAACTTAAAACACCACCCTTTGCTCCAAATACGGTGAGTGTGATGAGCTACAATCACAGCCACAGGGTTTTATAATCATTTATGCAATGAAAAGGTCTAAAAATGGGGGAAAGGAAACGTAGCACAGGAGGACAAAGGGTTCTTGTTTATGGATAGTTTAGTATTTTTCAAATATTGACCAAGAATCAATTGAACATTAAATAGTTTTAACTTTTCAGGTCTCTAGTACAAAGTCTGTGTGTGTCCATTTGTCTTCACAGCCACTGAGTGACCGTCCTGCCTGCTGTGCCCACTTTGATTAGGATCCTTGCCAAAACAAAAGGACAACTTTGGATAATCATGAGCTGCTCAAGTGTAAAAAAAAAACAGCTCGTGTTTTAAATTCTAGATAAAGATTGATGCTGCTGGAGCATCAATCTTAGCAGTATTTTTCCAGTGTTTTTCTGTGCAAACAGAAGCCACAGCAGTATTAACATCCTGGCTTTCGATAGTGGGCAGGGTTGCATGCTTTGAAGACCCCAGGGCCCCAGCTCTACATAACATACCAGGTTAGTCAAAGGCAAGGAGCTAGACAAATGGTTGTGCAAGAGGCCAACAACCTCCTCACATAAACAACCTTTTGTTACAGAAACTGGAAAAAAAAAAAAAAAATCACACAACCTACTTTCTTATTCTAGATCAGCCGCAGCAAGTTGCAGCTTTATGTTTTACAGGGCATAAAAAGAAATAGTGGTGGTGTCAGTAGTAGTAGACGTTGTAATTTAACTCCCTGTGTATAAGACTGTAGTGCACAATACAGTTAAGATCAATGTATATATCTAATTCTACCTTTGAATGCTATCCCAGCATTATTGATGAGAATGTCCACTCCACCGTACTTCCCTTTAAAATAAGCAGCAGCAGTTTTAATGCTGTTCAAGTCGTTGATGTCCAGCTGGTGAAACATGGCCTTCAGCCCCTCAGAGGACAGAGCCTTCACTGCGTCCTCGCCACGTCCGCTGCAACACACACAAAGCGTTACTGTCTGCCTCAGAAGACGATGCTGGTGACAACTTGGTTTATTGTTTCTCTCTCAGCTTCCTAGTGTGGACAACAGCATCTGTGTGTGCTCTTTGCTCTTCTTACTGGCTTAAAATAACTGCAATATGTAATCAAATCTGTTGCTAGATGAAATTATTTTACAAACTAGCTTAAAAAAATCTAAACTCATATACATTACAAACAAATACCAAGACATGACCAGCAGATGTCGCCAATCTGCACTGAATTAAAAACTGTTAAACAGAGGGAGTCACTGTGATTCAGCACTTTTAATCTTTTCATCTTAATACCTACAATTGTTTTGTAATTTAGAGATAAATATTTTGCTACAGAAAAAAGTTTTGATCTTTTTTAACTGAAAAGCAACCTTATTTTCTGCTGATTTAAATTAATACTGATGTAACTTTATGTTTTCAAGGGGTGGAGGTTTTTCGTTGCCTTTTTTAGGATTTTTAAGTGCTTGAAAAGGTTAAAGGCAAACATCAAATACATGGAAATAAACCAAAAATAGCATCCTTACAACAATAAAGTAGAACAGAGAAATGATTTTGCAGTAAAATCAGGTGCAAACAGGGGTCTGGTTCAGATGTTACCAGCTGTGGTGCTTACACATCTCTGGCAGTGAGGTAAACGTCTCCTTCAAACTGCTTGCAGAGCGCTCGGACGATGGCCAGGCCAATGCCCTTGTTGCTACCTGTTACCACAGCAACCCTGGTTGACATGTCTGTTCACAAAGAGAGCGACATGTGAAGTAACAGCTTAAACACACAAAGTATTAAACTCATCAATAGCAGACAAATAAACTCTATGAAAGGCCAGGGACGTCCACTCCGTCCAAATAACTGCTGAGTCACTTCTGCTAGCGCTTAGGTAGAGCTAATGCAATAAAAAGGATTTGCTAAGCTGCTTATAGAAACACATTTTTATTCCAGTTTAATAATACATATAAGTGTGGTTTATAGATGTAGAACCAGCCCGACAGCAACAGTTTCAAACTAAAGCAATCATTTAAAGAGTCACACGCTCGGCACTGGAATGACTGTTAAGACCTTCAGGTGTGACACAAACTTCTAGCTAAATAAATTGCAATAATCCTGCATAAATATCATTCTGACAGGTTTTTAACAACCACACTCAGGCTGTCAGTACTTAAAGTGTTTGACTTTAGCTTTCAGAGATGACCTGCAGGATCTAGTTATATAAAGCTGGCTAACTCATACAAACATTACTAGAAGGCCAAACTATGGACATATTTGTAGTATGAAAGCTCCAAACACATCTGGGCCACTTCTGACACTCACAGCCACACAGACGCCTGGACACAAGTGTTTCGTAGGTCAAGGATTCAAGTTTTTTATTTCTTCAATACTAAAACATAACACAAAGGATTGTGTACATGTGTGTACACTGAACAGTTCTGGACGGGAAATGAAGAGTACAAATCAATATACAGCTTCGATAAAACCTTTGAAGTATGTGATATTCAGAGGAAAATGAACCAGCCAGAGATTTGTCATATTTCATATAATATCCATATTCTTCATACTTTGTTTAATGTATCTGTCCTCATAGACACACCTTCCTGTTCCTGTCTCTCTGTCTGCCTGACAGTCTCCTGGTAGTAACACTTCTCTCTCACTATCTGTATCACTGGTTAACAGTCCCACTCCCAGGCGAGTGTTGAAACAATAATTAATGTGCAAATAGCGTTAGGGGGATCACACACATCAAAACTCAGGCAAAGCATCCATTCCAGCGGCTGGCAAATTAACATCCTCGTCACCATCAAAGAAACAATAGACCATTAGTGAAGGAGTTTACTGGACTTTACCTCCACTGATGGTGACAGTCTGGCTCCAACCACAGCCAGGCTGTGGTATATCTATATCTATATATCTATATCTATATATATCTATATAGATATAATATATAGATATATATATAGATATATATATGTTGCCCTCGGGCAGACGCTACAGAGCAATCAGTGTAAGGACAAATAGACTCAAACACAGCTTTTATCCAACCGCAATAACACGTCTGAATGCTGCTACTGCTGTCCATCAAGCTACTCTTGAACTGATCTATGCACTGACTGAAGCATGCATGTATGTGGGAATGAATGTGATTGTGTGCTCATACTATTCTTATTAGCACTTTAAGTATTTTATTTATTGATTTTATTGAATTTTATTGTTTTATTTATATTTTCATATTTTTAGGGATGATGCACTGAT
>VUQG01044056.1:0-15210 GCA_015106755.1 Etia nguti | reverse complement strand
TCTCGCACACACACACACACACACACACACACACACACACACACACACACACACACACACACACACACACACACCACCATCACACCCAACCACATAATCTCTCCCCTTTTCCATCCTCGTCCTCCTCCTTCTGTCCTCTCTTCTCTCATCTCATTAAGTGTAACGTTGAGATTTCAAAAGAATGGAGCCTTTCTAATGTGTGTTTATGTAACAGGTCCACTTAAAGGCACATTCAGATTTCCTATAAATATAATTAGCATTAGTGTCGTAAGTGGCTGGATTAGCAGAAGTATTTTTATTGTGCTGTATGTCTGAACAAATGTTTTACATCGCCTTACAGGTAACAGCTAATTTTTCGTGCATCAAGAGACAATGTAGTTAGTTATTAGCCTCATTAGCCACCGCTGCAACTCTTCTTAGGTCCACAGAGGGAGTGGGCTGGGGTTACTCGTAGCACCATTAAGGTGATTTCACACAGTGCGCTGACCAGTGTGCAATGTTACGACTGCCCAGAGAAGATCCATCCAGTCAGCAGGAGCAGACAGGAACAGCACAGCAGAGGAACGGTTGATAGCATGTGTCTGAATTAACTGAACACCACAACACGTTACATTTTGTATCAAGACCACATGAGAAAAAACCCTTTCTCGTAAACAGATTTCATCAAAGTACACACATCAGGTGCATGTTTGTAACCTGCTGTAAGTCTGCAGTGAGTGTAAGCACAGGTTAGATCTGTTATCCATCTGCTGAAGGTCTTGAGATAATGTGGAAATGAGGCAGAGACACAACACATCCTGGTGGAAATTTTAAAGACACTCTGTTTTGCACTTTCCTCTGCAGCTCCCTCAAATAGCACGTCAAACCCAGCAGTGAGTCCTGTGTGAATGCACCATTATCAACCCAATTTCCACCACGAACAGGAGCTGTTTTTTTTCAGTGAAACACCTCTAAAAATACCCACTGAAACAGCTCAAAGTTAGACACCAGCAAGGTAAAAACTAGTCAGTGGAAGTATTTATAATTTGCATTTGACAGGTCATCAGAAATATGAAACTCTTTGTCGTGCTATTAGTCTTTTTTATCTACTGGAAAGCAAACCTTGTAAAAATACTGAAGGTTTAAAGCTGCTATAGTCAATGATATTATATTAACAGTGCATCAAATTAGTGTGTGTAGTGTGAAAAGTGCCCACAGTGATGAACCCACAGAGAACAAACACCTTTCTTAACTGTTTAACGGGAGAAGAGAGTGTAGCACTTTAGCATCCACATGATCAAATATGCCCTCTGGAATATTTGATCATTTGGATGCTGGAGTAAAATATTTAGTATTATTGGAATCCATCAGACTCCCAATTACAATACTCTTCCTGTTGCTGGTGTTGCTCTTTTAGAAATCTAAATAGGAAACTAGTCTGCAACGTATTCATATAAAGCAGCTTTATAAAGTTACATAGATTACTGCTGAATTTAAAACTTATTGTTCTGTCCACTAATGGCCAAAAAAAAATAAAATCAAACCAGTCTTTTATGATTCTTTATCGTTTTCTTGGTGATAAGGAAATGTTCACATCCTAAAATCTAAACTGCTAAATACTTATGACATTTTTTCTTTTATCTGCCGCTTTTGGGGGATTAACCAGAACAGTCTTCATGGATCTTTTGCTGTGTGCGTGCCCAATCTTTTCTAGGTCAATAAGATGGAGAAAATTATAACACAAATCCAAAGCAATTACTTGGGCCATGCTGAGAGTTATTATTTGGCAGTCAGAAAATCACTCTGAGAGGTAACTTTGCTTTAGATGTCTAACAGAGTACTCACAGCTAAATGATGGACTGATATTTTTGTGTGTACTTTTAGTCTGCAGGTGTTTAATCTATAGGTGCTGACCTTCCTTTTTTCACCTCACCAGGATGTTAGGCGTTGGAGATCTGTCTCCTCACGTGGCATTTCAGTATGCCACTCTAATCCACACTGTATGAACTGTTCTCAAAGCCTCTTGCAGACTAATAACACGGGGATGGAAATGTACTCAGACTCTTCTGATGAGCTTATTATGAAAACCACAACTTTCTTTGGAGTTCTTGTATTGATTCTGACCTTTTGATCTTTATCTCAGAGACCATTAGTGCCTAATCTTAGAAAGCTTCTCAGCATATTGCCTTGTGTTCTGAAGCCATTCTCCTGGGCAGACCGTAATAATACTTTCTTTCTCACAGTCACTAAACCAGTGAGCTCTCGGGTCACACTGAGAGGTGTTCTTCTGTAGTGTTTCCTGCAGCACAGTAAAAATAATTGTTTGTGCGCTAACTTCCTTCTCATTTAGTCCTTGTAAACAGGCTCTTATCCACTGAATGCACTCACACACCTGTCAGCTCCAGCAAAAGAAAAAGCTAATAAGTGCGAGTGTTGGGTGAGTTTGCATGTTAAATGTGTTTCTTTCTCTAAGACTGTGGATAGTCATGTTTTTCTTTTCACAAACATTAGTCTGGCGTCAACCTTTTATCTAATAAGTGTTACTATGGAAACGTAAGCCAAAAGGCTAATTTGCATCTGTCTTCCTGGTCTGGAGGGAGCACCGGTACTAGTCAAGAAAGAGAAGAGCCTGTAAAGTACAAAATAAATGAAAAACACAGTTAATCAAGCATGTTAATGTAAATTGTTTTCATTATACAGATTTTGTATATTCATTAAGTATATTAAGCGGGTGGAGAATCAGTGTCCGTGGTATTGTAGACTTGGACCATCAATATACACCAATCAGGCTTAACATTATGAGCACTGACAGGTGAAGTAAATAGCACTGACTATCTCTCCATCATGGTACCTGTTAGCAGTGTTGGGGAGTAACGGAATACATGTAGCGGCGTTATGTATTTAAAATACAAAATATGAGTAAGTGTATTCCGTTACAGTTAACATTTAAAAAGGTGATAATTAGAATACAGTTACTTTGTTGAAATAAATGGATTAAACGGCGGTCTTTTCCTGTTTTATATGTTAGGCGATCCCCTCTCTAATTTTTGTAATTCCACACATTGCCGGAAACTCAAAGAAAACACGAAATAAGAGGCTCTAATGTAAGCGTCCTGTTAATGTTGGTGGCGTCAGTTACACAATGGACCCAAAGTGCAGTGCACGGGCAGGAATGCATTTCTTACTTGAAATTCCGACACCACTTTATATTTAAAGAAGAAAAGGATGGGCAAAATGTGACCATTCAATGCAAACTCTGTTTGCCAGGAACCAAGCTGCTCTCAGCGTCAAAAGCTGCTTTGATTGAAAGAAGAACCACAGGAAGCTGTATCCTCCAACCTAAAGAAATATCTGGAAGTAAGTTCTTTATGTAAAAACTAACGTTAGTCTACTGCAACTACCTTGTTTTAGTTGTGGTAGCTACCTGGGTTATGTGCCACTTCAGTATCTTCGATGTACTATTGCTGTGTGATTTATTACTATAACTGAAGGCTGCTTGCCACCGTGCTAACATTGTTAGCTGGCGTTAGCCGAGGTTAGTTCATGGACTGCAGACTTTTAGACTTGATGGATAACATTAACAACCTGCTTGCTGCAAATAATCATGTGCAGTTCTGAAAACAGTCTATGAACTAACCTCAGCTAACGCCAGCTAACAATATTAGCTCGGTGGCGAGTAGCCTTCAGTAATAGTAATAAATCACACAGCAATAGTACATTCATGTAGTTGAAAAAGCATGACAATATATTAAGTAATCCAAAGTATTCAGAATACGTTACTCAACGGAACTAAACGGAATATGTTACAAACTACATTTCGGGGCATGTATTCTGTAATCTGTAGTGGAATACATTTTAAAAGTAACCTACCAACACTGCCTGTTAGTGGGTGGGATATATCAGGGGGTTAGACAAGGCTTAAAGTTAAGGACTAGCTGCTTTGATTGAAAGAAGAACTACAGGAAGCTGTATCCTCGCAGAGTCACTGCACTGGACCTCCTGGTGTGTTTTTAAATTTGTGAAAATTTCTAATGGAATTATCTGACTTTGTGTGAGGTACAGATGTCCAAGAAGTTTGTGTTTGCTGATTAAAATGCTACTATTTTATAATAGTTAGCACTAACGACCAGGCTCTCGGTGTGTGCATAACTCTCATACAGCTTGTTAACAATACTAGCTAGCATTCGCTGATAAATTAGCATGATGTCCTCTCGCCCAAATATGCCGGCTTCTGGTTGAATTAAAAAACAAACAAACAAATAAATAAGTGAAGCCAAAACAATAATATTAATATTAAGGCATCAAAATATGGAGTCCAGAAAGAAATGGGTGATCTCAAAGTGGCTACTTCCATCTTTTATATACAGTCTATTGGGAAAACCTATTATTAGTCTTTATCCAGGCATAAATGTAATGGACTGAAGTCTCGTCCAACCGCAAAGAAGGTTCTGGGTTCAAATCCACTGGCTGGCCACCATTGCCTCCATCTAATCCGGCTTCCTCCCACAGTCCAAAGACATGCAGGTTAACTGGTGATTCCATACTGGCTGTAAATGTGAGTCTAAAAGGCTGTCTGTCTCTGTGTGTTAACCCTTGGCCGACTGGTGACTTGTCCACGGTGTAGCTTGCCTTTTGCCTTGTGAGAGCTAGGATAGGCTTCAGTCCCACCACAACCTGGGACTGGATAAGTGGAAGAAGATTTGTGGTCTCTCCTAAAGAAAACAAATACACCAGAAATATGTTATGTCTCCTTCAGACCATGTCACCCAGTGCACAAGCTGTTGCTTTTCTAAAAGAGCCTGACTCATATAAAAGTCCGGGGGTGTATGGACATAGTCACACGTGACACATCGAGATAGGCGCAGTGAAGTCCTTACCCAGTTCTGAAAATACTTGGTCACGGCTTTGTTAGTGCTGTGTGTATGAAGCTTCATTAAGTCAGTGGGAGGTGTTGTGCCTTCCTGCCAGTTTTGCTTGGATCACTACTAATGAGCACAGTCATGGCTCACTGACAAGGTGTAGAAAAGATACATTTTGCTTTATTTTTCAAAAGCGGTTCCATGTAATGGCACACTGCAGGCCGCCTCAAACAGCAGCGGCAGAAGAAGAAGTTGCTTTCTGCTGGCTGTTTAAACACACCTGTCTAATGAGAGGCAAATTAAGCCACTATTGTTAATTATGCACTCAAAGAGTGCCCCTATACGCTTGTTACCGTGACAACCACACACCAATGCCAGTATCTCCATTATTATCTTCTTGAAAGCTGTGCTCCGTCATTGTCACAACTGCTTGTGAGCTTGTTACTGCCTGTTTTGGTGTGTCTCCGCTGAAACCAAGAGTCAGAGGACTTTACTGCGGTGGACACTGTGCTGACAGCAGACAGCATGGGGGAGCTCTGATGCCTCTCAGAGGCTTTTAAATCACATGTTACCCATATTTGAGGCATCTAGTATGAGGCAGATCATTGTGTACTAACTGCCATATGGTGTAAGTAATTATAAGCAACAGTTTCCATCTGCATGGGTGCAGAATGTAATAAAGCCATGTGTTCATGTGGGAGCATCTTGAGTGATGCACATAATAACTACATATTATTTCATTATCGCGTGATTAGCATTTTATTATCTTAAAATGGTACGCCACTGCCAACCACTTCAGTAAGAATTTTATTAAAACAAGAGACGGTCTTAAGTTACTGTATGAGTGATAATTAGATCATCAGTATCAAAAAGAAACTTTCTGTGTGGTTCAATCCAGTTTAATTTTCACACAACCCGACTGGATTGAGAAGCATTTAAACATCTAAATCACACTTAAAAAGTACAAATTCCACTGTGTTAGATAATAAAACGTCAGAGTTAAATACAACATTGCACTTTTATATAATAAAACAACTTTCAGCCGGGCACTGTCACCTGGTGATAAAAGTTTGTTCCATGTTTCGACCTGCATAGCTTCTGGTTCACCCACAGTGGCACATTAGCGAGCTGTTATGTTGTTTGTTTGTTTTTTGCCCCATGGTCATTCTGAAACTTTAATTTTATCCTTGTAAAATATTCTGTAAGTATTTAGCTGTGTGCTCTGGATCATTATCCCGTTGAAAGACCCACTCCCATTGCTTTAATAATCTTTTGGCTGATTTCTCTAAATTTGCATCCAAATTCTCTTGGACATAATTCTTTCCCCTCTGGCAGGACTTTCTACCATCAGATCCGTGTAGGCTGAATTTGGACTCATCTGAAAAAATGTATCTCCTAAACTTACTGTCTGTTAACTAATTTAATCCTAGATGTGTTTTAATTTTTTTCTTTAAGCTTGTGAATGGCTTTCACGCTCCCTCTGTACATGTTCTTACTGGTCAGAGAAGTGTGTTGGATCTGTTGTTTCTCTGTGATCTCTGGAGCTGTTTCTGGCCTGTTTTTTGTGATGTTACTCACAGTTACGTGGTACAATCTGCTGCTGGTCTCTCGGCCTGTGTGCCTTCTGTTCTCTGCCATTAGCCCTCTGTTTTTAACTTGATGGAAGGTTTTTATTACTTTGCTATTTATAGTAGATTCTAGCCAGCTGCAAGGTCATTTACATCTGATCTATAAAATCAGTTATCAAAAATTCCCTTATGTGATTCTGTCCGAATACTATTTTGTTGCCAGTAGTTACAATAGCTTATATATAAAAAACTGAGTTACTACACTGACTCCCATAATTTTCAGCTGCATTGAGAGGTCTTCATCATCAAAACTAAAAACATGCTCAGTAGCTCATCCATTTCACTTTCACACCGACTTGAAGCCCAATCTTGTCATTGATTGCATGTGGGTGCTGTATGTGGGGATCTTTTGTTCTAGACTTTTGATCCCCGCCCTGGTGAGTGTCCTTTATGGTTCCAGTTTCCTATCATAAAGATTTTTGCCCTGTTTGGTTGGAGGCTTAATTCCCAGTTAATCCTGTGTGGTAAGTGTCACTGCAAGCACTAAAGGGAAACTTCCTTAAGTAGAGATTTATTTATTTTTTAAAAAGAAGCAAAAATAGTTCAAACTAAAATAGAAGCAGCAGAGGCAAGCATGTCTTGACTTTTAATATGTGCAAAGCTCAAAAAACACAGCATCCTGCAGTTTTTTAATCTCTCTGCTAGAGAGTAAATGCTCATGTTTTTCTTTTTTCAAACTCTATGCCTGTAGTTTCATGAGATCAGCTTTCAGCTAAAAATGTGCCAACATGACATTATCAGCTTCAATTACTTTATTTGGCTCCTGCTTGAAGCATATATGTGATTAATCACAGGATCACTGTCCTTAAAGGTTACTCCTACTCTTTGCAGTATGTAGGAGTAAGTATGACAAATATAATTTGTTCCTCAATTTTAGAAAAGATCAATTCTTTAATATCAACAGTTTGTTGTTCCAATTTCAGCAAGAACGACCAGACTCACAAACAAGGAAAGCAGAGACTTAGCTCAGGGCTTTCATTAAACAAACAAACAAACAAAAAAACTCAGAAGGTTTCTGGAAGGTTTCTTGGATGGGTGTGAGGAGGTCAGAGGCAAGTAGAGTGGGTAGGCGAGGTGTGTTTCCACAGAGGTTCTCCAAAAGTTGATTCTGTTCATCTGGACATAGCGTTTTGTGGGAGAAACGTTTCGTCACTCATCCTGAAGAAGTCACTTGGATGAGTGACGAAACGTTTCTCCCACAAAACGCTACGTCCAGATGAACAGAATCAACTTTTGGAGATTTACTTTCCTGGATGATTGAGAATGCATCAAGACGTTTCCACAGAGGTTGGTTTCCTAAGGCAAGGCCATCAAGATGATTATAATAAACAGGTAAGGAGACGCAGGTAAATACTGGGAAAAATCCACAAAGCAAGGAACATGAGTGAGAATCAGTGTGCTGTCAGCTGAACACAGGACCTCAGAGAGAAACCCACAGGTCCAGGGAGAGACTCACAGAACTAAAGAGGAGATAAGTCAAACATTTCCCAGTAGCCTGACAGTTGTGGTAGCTTGCTGTGCACTGCACCGGCACTGTTGTTGCAAGCAGGAATGAGCTGACAGGCCTCCCAAAACCCACAGATAACACTTGACCATCTTAACCCATATGACAATCTCTTTGACGCACAGGTTCGCAGGCTAATGACAGACCTGGATGAGTGGATGCAGACCCACTCTCTGCATCTCTGCAGGTAACCTTTGCTCTGCTTGGGTGAATGGGATGGGTGAGGTTGTTGTATAAAATGCTTTAAAAGCGCTATATAGTACAAGCCAGCTGTATAAGAACCAGTCCATTTACCAAAAATTTAGAAGGCATAAGAAACATTTTAAAATCATTTTTAGAGCAAAGTCAGTAGATTTTTTTAAGAACCTTTAACAGATTTGGCTGGTAATTCTATACATGCAGCGATACGTTATGGTGACCTATGGTGAAAATACAGTTTAGATTGGTTTAAATTGGGCTTCACAATAAGTGGGCAGAGTAGTTTAAAGTCTGGCTGCCTTAAAGTGGCAAGATTTGCTCCTACAAGAACTATGCACGTGCTGCAAAGTAGACGAAACGCATAAAGTGAAATTGAACTCTTTAGATTCTGTAACTGTTTCTCACAATTTCTCATTTGCAACAAAAATCTGCATTATTAGCTTTAAGCATGTATCAACCTTGAACAGTGAGCTGCATTAAAAACAGGGTTTGGGCTGAGGGGAGGAACAGCGTGTGCTTGGATGCGTCTGCAGGCCAGCTATTTATATGAATGAAAAGGGTTGGTGAAAGATTACGAGAGTCACGTTCAGAGAGAGAAGGAAACTGTCTGGCACACCAGAGGACAGGGAACATTAAGAGTACAAGCCAGCTATGCGTACTAAACCTTGAGCAGATTGAGAAATACATCAGCCTGCTCTGCCATTCTGAATAAGAAAAGACAGCAAAGAAGCTGAGTGGTTTGCAACACACTCCTAAACGTTGCTGTCTCCGTCTTGTTATTGTTCTTCTTTTTTTGTCCATTGTCAGTATTTGCAGTGAATTTTGGCTTCATTTCTTGGTATTTTGTGTTCTTTAAGATGTTCGAAATGTTCTTGAGATTCTGCTCCATTATTTCATTTTACTTCCATAATACCTCACAGACCCAGTGTGCTTCCATACGATTAAGATCCTGCTTCCTCTGTGTAGAGGCCTCCAAAGTTCAATGAAGTAATTAGTCATTGTTCCCAAAAACAGTTTGCAGTGCTTTTGTTTTGTGACCAGCTGTCTTACCATGCTGCAAACCCCATGAAAAAAAAGACCCCTACAAAAATAAGGAAAAATGTACCATTTTAAAATTATGGAAATTTTTGTACTCATTTTTAAGGACTTTTTTTTAAACCACACATTGAATTTTACTATTTACCATTTATGGAAACCTCTGTTTAAAAGAAAAATAATGTGACGGTAGACGATTAGCAGGACATTTTAATTTACAGTGTAGAAGCAGTTTCAGAAATGATAAAAAAAATAAATTAAAAAAAATCAGTTTGTCTGGCAACAACAATCAAGCGACAGTCATCACAGTTAGTGAGATCAACCTTTTAACTCTTTCAGATGTAAGCAGTAATTGAAGCTCCTGACCTTAATCTATATCCATCCAATTATCTTTGAGGGAAATTGCATGAATATATGTACAAATGTACCAGCATTTCTAATAAAGTTCTTGGATAGTCCATACATTTATAATGGATCAAGTTCCAATTAAATATTTTGCAGAGGTCTCTTGTCTGTAATGCAAGGTCTCTGCAAGTTATTTCAAATCCTGCAGAGTGACTCAGCATTACAGGGACGTTGTTTTGGTTCACAAACATTACATGGTTAGAATGCACACGGGTGGTTTGCAGTTTGTTGTACTACCCCAGAGAGAAAGCAAGGAATTAAAGCATAAAGATTACCCAAGGCCTTTATCGCCTGTCATTTAGGTTTTTCAACCATGTATTAAGATATTTAATTCTGAATTTATAAATAAATGTAGTCCCATCATTACTGGTAATCAAAAGCCCGTATCAACTGAAGTCTCTAAAGAGTCTCCATCAGATTCCTCAAATGGCTGCCTCCATCTGTCTTTTCAAACAATTGATTTGCCTCTGTGGTGTTATTCTCTGTGGAGCTGCGGAGGCGAACACAAATAACCTGAATGATAGCAACGTTCAACCTGAAGTGGCAGTCAGAGCAAATGGTGTTTCACTAGTTTTTAATGGCTATTTTACAACTTGTTAATTTTCTTTTGTATCCAACATAGAGTATGCTGTGAATGAAATGAAGTGAATGACTCATCCACTCAGGTTATTTATAGAGCGAGGGACAAAGCAGCACCAGCAGTGAGGGGAAGATGTCATAAAATGATAAGTGATAAGTCACAGCTTCCTGCGTCCACAGCGCAGATTAATTAAAAGTAGAAAGAAAAGCAAAATATTATCAATGGAAGAGCAATGACCCATGCTTTCTAGCCCATTTGAGCATTTTCTGTTTTTGCCACTGCTCAAGAGTCGTGTATGACCACGCCTATTACTACAAAAACACTTTAATCCTTTCTTTGTCTTTGCCTGTATCATTTTTTCAACATCTACACTCACTTGTAAACACAGCTGAGCCAAAGATGCAACCCTATTACTAACTCAGTGAGAGTAGGGCTGCTTGGACAATC
The DNA here is from genome assembly GCA_015106755.1 of Etia nguti. Taxonomy (NCBI): domain Eukaryota; kingdom Metazoa; phylum Chordata; class Actinopteri; order Cichliformes; family Cichlidae; genus Etia; species Etia nguti. Next base: position 4,575 of record VUQG01044056.1, on the reverse strand, counting down.
TGTTCTTCTCTCTTCTTGTTCAAAATTAAATGTCAAAATGTATTTGTTTGTGCTCTCCAGAAGCACACACAGAAGCTTTTTACTAACAGACAGCCCAGTGAGGAGGAGGACATCGACTAAGCCTTCCAAAATCATTAATTCACTGTTGGAGAAAAAACCCATCAATATTTAAATGTGTTATCAGGTGAAACAGTATGTTTGCTCAGGCTTACACACGATGCCACAGTTCAGGGAAGGTGCTTGAGTGAACACAAGCTGACAGCAGCTGGCTGAAATGCTAAAGGATTGTTAATCTGAACTCAAAATGTAGCGGTTCAGTTTTATTTATATAGCGCCAAGTCATGACAACAATTGAACAACAGTCGCCTCAAGGCACTTTATACTGTCAGGTAAAGAACCTACAATAATAGAGCGAAAATCCCAACAGTCTGACGATCCCATATAAACACTTGGTAACATTAGGAAGGAAAAACTCCCTTTCAACAGGAAGAAGCCTCCAGCAGAACCAGGCTCAGGGAGGGGTGAGGGGATGAAGAGAGCCAGACATGAATAGTAACTAATCATCAAATGCAAAATGGTGTAGAAACACATAGAGAGTGAAAAAAGGTGAGTGCAGAAGAAATAGTGCGTTATTGTAGGGTCCAACTTTGAGGCCTTGAGACGACTGTTGGTTTGATTTGGCGCTGTATAAATAAAATTGAATTGAACTGAATTGAATTGCATCATGGGAAGACCCAAGAAAAAAATACCAAGCATACCAAATATGCTGTCAAATTCAAATGTCTAACACGTGGTGACTATAAGAGTGTCTACTACTTTGAAAATTAAAAGTATCAAACAAGAACATTTTACATGTGGCTGAGGTGGAAAAGAAGCATCAAATCAAATCACATGCAGCTGTTTGTGCCTGTTTCAAGTGCGCAGGTTTTATGGTTAACTTTTTAACAGGAAAAATGGTCAAATTTTGCTTTGTTTCAAATTTCATTTGATATGCCGAGCACCACAAAGAAAGTTCAATTTTCCTTCATAATGCTGGTGTGGCAGCAACAGTCTCAGAAGTGGTGCTATCAGCAGAGCAGGAAACCTCCAGCTGTTGGTGAGGTTAATATTTTTCTTCATGGATCAACTGATCCTTTAAGCCACTTTTGAAGTCTATAAGTTTGAGTTTGCATCTCAAAGGATGGATTTGAGCTGAAGAATCAGTTTAACATGCAAAGTGTACAGGCCATAAATGGATTGCAGTCGTGACTGCACTCTGTAATGCACCCATTGCACCTGGTGAGACATAAAGCCACTGCAGGGGAATGTGAGGAACCATGGAAAAATGTGAAGTGAAAATCATCTGAATGAATAAGATTTATGTAAGGAAACAACAAACAGGAGTTTGCTGGTGCTGCTGTGCTATCTTTACCTTTCTATTGTTATTTCGGATATTTTTTATAATTGTGGGCTGAGGAGTGTGAAGTTTTAATAGCATCTGAATAGGGATGCCTTTCCAGTTTGAAGAGAGAAAGCAAAAATCCCAAGGCACTGCTCCCAGAACCCACACAGCACAATACAGACGTGACAAGCGCTACAGCCAGACAATTTCCACTATCTGAGAGCCATTCGACTTTATCTTCACCACCATGTCTCTGGGGAGTTTACTCACAAAGACCTCTGATAACGTATTGCTTTGACCCTCCACATCCTCCAGTTTCAATTCCAGAACATTTTAGGAGCTACTCAAACTTCTCTTTCTAACTTGTAACCATATCCCCATCTGAATTCCACATTTCTCCACCCCCAGCAGCGTCCTACTTTCCACTGTCTACAGTCACAGCAGAGGTTTGCAGTTTTACAGCCTCATTAAATGCAAACAAAGCCAAAGTTTTAATCATGTGATGGCATTTGCTCCCACTTCACCCCTACCCGACACACAAACACACCCACCCACAAGGGAGAATCTCAGCATTGATTGGAATTGACATTTAACAAAGTTAACCCTTTTCCAAACAGCATCCTCTGTGATATTGACGGAAAAAATCGTTTCTTTTGATAAATCCAAGTGTCAAGGCCGGTGCTTGGCAGCTCTTATGTAACTGCTGGGCTTATAGTGAAGTGTCAACACAACAGGATCCAGCGTAAAAGCAATAAAGCAGCCCTGTGAGTCACTACGCTGACAGACACTGAAGTATTCAAAGGGGATCTGTGTCGACAGCATAACTTTTCACACCTGTCCTTTCTTTGGAACTAAATAACTCAGTTTGTTAACCCTTAAGTTTCTATGTGTAATGTGAGTATATGATTTTCTGTAGTAAGCCATCCTGAGCTCTGCTGAGCATTTTAGCATCGATTAGCTTGTTTTTTTGGTTTTAACCACTGATGGTTAACTGTTTGGGTTCAGTCTCACCACAAGGATTACCACTGTGGGGATTTTCAAATTTAGAGAGAAAGCAATAAATGCTTACACGCATTCAAAAGCATTTACAATGGCACAAGACGTGGGCGCTGGGGTGGCAGTGGTTTGCAAAGCAGCTTTTCAAATTCTGAGATATGTACCGTGTGTAAAATTCAAATCAGTGAGTTTATGCTTTTATGTTTTGTTGTGTTTCCAAGTCAAACGCTTCCTTCAAAGGCCTTCAGTCTAAGAGGTCAGTGCGTATGTACACATGTGTTTTGCACTCAGAGGCAGTATTGGCACATGTTAGCCACTCCTCAAGATGGTATCCATCCAGAAAAGCACCATCTTTGGTCTCCATGGATACCAGCTGTGCACCTGAGCAAAGTGAAATCCATTTGTTGGTTGGAAATATGAGATCGGCAGATACGTGTGCATTCTGGTCGATTTTTAATTGAGTTCAACATGACTGTGTAATAGTCACAAGGAGGGTAATATGTTCAGCAGACTGTGCTACTATTGAGCATGAACACACACCCTCCGCTTGCACTTTCATCCTCTGTCTCTCTCTCTCTCTCTCTCTAGCGATTAGGTATAATTGCTGTCATTTTTTCTCTCAGTAATCGAACTCTGTGTGGGCACCAACACGATATGACATGAAAAGTACAGGGCCTCAGCACTTGTTCTCCGATGCTGAGGAAGCTAATTAAATTCACAATGAACCTCTGTCAAAATACACCCCAGATAATTCAGTTGTTTGGACAGTTTTCACAATGAATTCCTGCTGGCAGAATGTATGTGTGTGATCCAGCAGCAGTTCTGTTTCGAGTAAAGGAATCAGGTAGGGGGAAAAATGACAAGTTAAAACAGCTAATGAAGAGAGATATCAGCTGAGTATTTTAACAGCTCTGGGTGACAAGAAAGAGGAAATGGATCTGAGCACAGCCAAGAAAGAACTTATTTGCCAGTCTGCCATGAATGGTTAAATCCTGAGGAGAAAGATCACAGAAACCAAAAAAAGAGGAGTGTTAGTAATCTATCACAGTGTTAGAAAAAATGCATCAGATCTTGGGTTAACGTGTGTTTGTTTCAAAGCCAAGTCACATTTTTTCCCATTTCAGTCATTTCTTCAGCAGCAGCTATTTTTTATTAAGGATAAATCAAGGACTTTTTGATTGAAAGCTAGGCTCATCTTGTAAGACATCCTGGAGTAGAAGCATGGTTGTGTTGCAGAAGGGGAGAGTTTGTTGCTGTTGGTCCTACCTGATTTGTCAAGCTCTGAATACAGATTCTCCCACCTCTTTGGAAATGGATAAAATCTCTTTAGAAGGAAGTATCTTCACTCTCTAGCCATCTTGGTAACACCTCCAGGCAGTTATTCAAGCAGCTGTTTTGAAGCCACTCTGACTTAGCTTTGGTGAGTGCAATAACTTTATTTTCAGTGGTCAGCACAACATAAAATCCTTAAAGTCTGTTAACTTTTCCCCCAAATAAGGTTTAAAAATCTAAAAGAAGATATACTGACTGGTCTGCAGTTATGCAACAAACTGTAATGCTCTATGTATTCTGGCATCCTTCGAGCAGAACTAGCTTTAACTTTTTCAGCAGTTTGAGCTACAGTAGCTCATCTGTTGGATCGGACTACATGGGCCAGCCTTCACTTCTCACCTGCATCAGTGAGTCTTGGCTGCCAATGTCGCTGTTGCTGGTTCATCACTGTTCCTTCCTTGGACCACTGTTGATAGATACTGACCACTGCAGACTGGGAACACCTCACAAGAGCTGCAGTTGAGGGTCAAAGACGCCAACAGACTCAATAAACTGGCCAGTGTTGTGGGGATGGAGCTGAACTGGGCTGCCGGGGGATTCCCATGATGCATTGAGTTTTTCCTTTCCAGTCATCTTTCTCACTCACTTTGTGTTAATAGACCTCTCTGCATTGAATCATACCTGTTATTAATCTCTGTCTCTCTTCCACAGCATGTCTTTATCCTGTTTTCCTTCTCTCACCCCAACCGGTCACAGCAGATGGCCGCCCCTCCCTGAGCCTGGTTCTGCCGGAGGTTTCTTCCTGTTAAAAGGGAGTTTTTCCTTCCCACTGTCGCCAAAGTGCTTGCTCATAGGGGGTCATATGATTGTTGGGTTTCCTCTGTATCTATTATTGTACGATCTACTACACAATATAAAGCGCCTTG
>VUQG01044055.1:2789-18863 GCA_015106755.1 Etia nguti | reverse complement strand
AAAAAAAAAGCAGAAAGAAAAAAAAAAAAACCCCCACCCCCCCCCCCCCCAAAAAAAAACAGGATATTTAAGTGAGATGACAAAAGGCAAAGAAACTCTGAAACTACAAAACATCACAACACAGAGGAATTTATGAGATTGGATAATAGGCATATGGATAACTGTGAGAGGAAAGCATATGTCCAAGGCATGAATGTATAAACTTCAGCTGCATATGGGGAACATTGAATTGCTTTAAAAATGTCAGTCCTTTAAGACAATGTGCAGAGAAAGTTGAAATATAAAATTTGGAGACTGCTGCTATTAAAAACTGTGCTTCCCTTTCTGTGTTTCTGAAATGTATAAACCCAACCTCAAGCATGGCATGAGAGACGATGTGAAATGTGATGCTCGCATTTATTAAAAAGTCTTTCAAGCAAGAGGGAAACGCCGCCGCCGCTAGTAAGTTAAAACCCTAAAATCTTCTTTGTACAATGGGCTCATTAAACCATTCTCAAATATTTTTATCCTTTGTTGCAGAGTCCTTGAAACCCTTCTATGTTTGCTTCATAACAGATACAGATGTCTGATGCTTCAGTCCTTTCAGTGTTTGCTGTCTGTCTGGCAAAGGCGAGTCTGCAGCTCAACCACGACACGTCTCATCATGCCTCCCAACTGATCGTGCATCTCAACGAGCTGCTGTGGTGAGCAGACGCTCAGTTCCTGTGGTGTCATTCTGCAGGACAGGGCCTCTATTACCGATGACAGACCGTCACGGGGTAGCTGGCATTCAATTTTCTCATCTCCATCTGGCACCTCTGGTGTCCGATTCCCAGAGGCATTCTGCCTCTCATCTGCACACACAGGCTCGTCCACCAGCTCTGTTGCTACAAACACAAAGAGGACTTCTGTTTACATAATTCTAAACAGATCAACACTGACACAAGAGATCATTAGCATGGCATCACTCAGGAGACTAAGGCCTTAAATTATTGACCTGTCACAGATGTACTACGCAGTTATTACATACCCAGTGTGTCGCCTGACGGTTTATCCTCTTCTGCGTTTTGATGGGCACTTGTCTCTTCCAGTTCAGAAGTCATCATCTCCGTTTCATCAAAACTCTTCAATTCATCCCCGCCCCGTCCTTTACGCTGGAAAATGACAGTCAGATGTCAGGTACATGTGGAAAAGCTGCAGTAATGTTAGCGTTTGCGCTGGGTGGCGTTAGTCTGCTGAGGTACCTGTTGTTCGTAGATTTTGAGTGCTTTTTTCACATTAGAGATCTTTGGGGAGCGAATAGGCAGAGTCTTGATTTCACTGGGAGTCAGGGCACTGAGGTCACCGACCGTTTTAATGTTTCGGGCACGAACAAGCTGCCCAAAACCTCGAGACCTATGAGGAAGATTGAAAGTTAAATAAGTCTTGGTTACTTTGGTCAGAGATTAACAGAGAATAAATATTTGACCAAAATTTTCCTTTGGTGAACCCCGTGTTGTCCTCACCACATGTTAGAGGATATCTGAGGCAGCACAGCTTCCACAGGTGTAGAACAGCCAACCAGAGCAGGATAGATGCAGTCTCTGGAGACAGGTCGAGGTTCTTGGCCCATTTCAGAAATCTGACAAAAAAGGTTCCATGTACCATTAGGATGACGTCTGACACTAGGGCTGGGCGATATGGCCTAAAATCCATATCGCGGTATAATTTGAAGCAGTGCGGTAACGATATATATCGCAATATTCTTTTCTTCTGTATAATGTATTTTCCACACTATAAGGCACACTTAAAACGGACCAAACTTCAGTCAGGAGAACAACTGAGATAATCCACCCACGAGGTTAGTTATTAATATACTGCAACAACATGGGAATAGAGCAGCTGCGAGAGTATTCAACATTAATGAATCAATAGTACGGAAGTGGAGTAAGCGCAGTTTTTGGCTTTCCCTCATATTCCAAAAGTGCTTCATCTCTTTGCTATTACTGTCGCCCGGCATAATTTGCAGATGATATTGCTTGCATCCGCTGCCATGCTTTCGACCAAAACAGGAGCAGCTTGATGACACCATCAACATGCGCTATCGCGGTAGAGTGGTATAGTCAAAATCTCTACCGTTGGCCAAATTCATATCGTTTCTACCGCCCACCCCTATCTGATACCTATGTAAAGCTGGAATAATCAAGATGTTAATGCTACTATGACTGAAATTCTGGTCCTATACCAGTGTTTTTTGGGTCATTTACTCTCTTTCTGGTAAGAAAACAACAACAAAAATTATTCTAAAAACATAAGTGAAGCCTGTAGGATGTAGGATTGTAGGATGTAGGATTCCAGATACATCCCAGTTGCAAAACTAAGGATGGGTACTGAAATCCATCTGTACTAAATGGGCCTGGGGCTACATTTTTCAGTTCAATTTATATAGTGCCAAATCCCAACAACAGTCGCTTCAAGGTGAAGACCCTACAATAATACATCTGCCGAGTCTGGTTGGGGATGAGGGGAAGGAGATGTGACATTAAAGAGAGATCAGCATTATCAATAACTATTTAAGACCAGAGTATTAATAATCTCCAATGGCAACAGCACTCATTTCTGAACTTATTTAAGAAGAAAATATTATTGGTACATAAAAGTTCTTTCATATTTGTACCTGACCAGCCAGCATGCTACCTGGACAGCTAATTGGCACCATCTAATCCAAAAGAAAAGCCACATGTATTTCTCAGAAGTCTGAAACTAAGCTTTAGAAGTAAAGAACACACTGGACTAAAATGTTGTTTGTGTGTAGCAGCTTACTGGTCAGAAATATCACATTTGTGTGCTTACCAGACATTTCTTGGAGCTCTTGTAACCTGGGCTGTGAAGATTTCTAGGACTCAGTATCACCAAGCCCTTTGTTGGAGTAGTGATATGCTAAAAGAAGCAGAAGACCATCAGGGTTTGCATGGTTGTAAAATATCACAATTACAAACACTGATGCTCAAACGTACCTTTGGCTGTGGAATATTAGTAACCCTGGACCTTCTAGGCGAGCTGGTTCTGATGGCTGGGCTACGACGATCGATGTCATCTGCAGTTTCCTGCTGCTGGATTGGATTAGCAAAGGACACACGCCTGGACTACAAGTCAACAACAAAAAAACAAAAGTTACAAATATTTCAAGCCAATGTTCATTTGAAACACATTTTACCAAAATGCGTTTATAACTCACTTTAACAAGGGGTGAAGGAGTGTCCACTTCTAGTGGTCTCTTCTGGCCCTTCTTAAGAATACTGGTAGAGGGTGAAGCAGAAGGAGACCAGGTACCTCTGGTCTTGCCACTGCTGGGGCTATGTCCAATATCTGGAGCCACTACAGTCTCCAGGTCCTTCTGTTTCACTGGAGAATCCTGAAAATCGGCTTTACTTGTAGGTTCTGATGGCAATGAAGCGTTACAAACATCAGTCAAAGCATCAGTGCTGGCAGTATTCTGTTCATCCTCCACAATCTCACTTTTGCCATCTTTTTCATTCTCCTGTGGTGGTGTGGTCTCTTTCTCAGCACTGGCCTCTGAATGCTGGATTGAAGCAGCATGTTGTTCCTCCTTTGAAAGGTCACCAGTAACTTTCTGACTCTCCATTTGCGTGTCCGTGTCCTCCTCAGGAGGTCCTTGGGGATCTGAATTCAAATCCAACATTTGTTTTTCTGTCACCACTTCATCAGCTTTCTCCTCTGGTGACTCCCTGACCTGCACACTGTGCGTTGCCTTATTAAGAGGTCTAAGTGTCTGTTCACTACACACCCCAACAGACTCAATCATTTCCAAGTCCCTTGTGTGATTTTGTGTGGTGGAATCATCACCATTTGTTTCAGAGTCTCTTTGCTCCATCTCACTAGCTGGCACAGTCCTTTGCTTTGAGTCATCAGCCTGAGGTTCTGGATCTAGAACATCATCTACTTCCATTGGCAACTCTTCTTTACTTTGAGCTTTAATTCTATTTGCATGCTGGATCAACTCAGAACTAGGCAAATCTTGGGCTTTTGATTCCCCCAAATCAGTGACATCTTTTGCTTCTATGATTCGAATATCCGACTCCTGAGAGGCATCGGCATCAACCTTTTCCATATCTTTCTCAATAGTGTCCTTCGATTCGACGGTAAGAAGACTCTGAAGTGATGCTCGGGGCCTCCCTCTTTTCTTTTTGGGAATGATTGAGTTTTCTCGGACCTCAGAGGATTCAGATTCTGAGGACTCCATACTTGCCATTAACGCTGGAGAGGACCTTCGTCTGGAATATCTGCCCCTGCCTTGAGAGGACTCTGAACCGGAAAGATCTAATGACTGAGAACTCTCTGGTGTAGAGCTAGGACTTGATTTTAGTTGCTCTTCTAATAACTTGCTCCTTCTAGTCCTTCCTCCACTTCGAGCGTCTGCCTGGCCGACTACAGAATTTGTTACCTGAGAATTAGACCTCATTTCCCTTCCTGATGAAATTGTATCTTCATTTTTGTATTCAGATTCTGATACTTCAGAAGATGCCTTACTTCTTCTTGATCTACGTTTAGAGGGGCTATTAGTAAATAAAGGTGTGAACACTTGAGAATCTTCTCTACTTTCTAGTTCCTTGTGTTCATCCTTGAGTAGTTCTTTGCCTAAAATATTTGTCGTGCTTGAGCCAACTTGGGACTTATTAGTTAGAGAAGTAGTGACAACTTGAGAATCCTTTTTGGCATCTCCTATAGGCTCAGACTCCTTCGATTGGCCTTTAACTTGAGGTGAAGGCACAACCATTTCAGAGTCCTTCCGTTTCTCACCATCATTTTCTGACTTTTGGGACTCACCACCAGTTTGAGGAGAAAGAACGACTGCTTGGGAGTCTGTATCTGACTCCTTGGTTTTTTCAATCTGGTTTACTTGTATATCTGTGGCAATTTGAAAAGATTCCTTTATGTCAGGAAAAACGTTTTTTTTCAATCCATCTTCATCACTGATCTCCACGAATGCTTTGCTCTGTCGACTAAGCCTACCTTGTGATTGGCTTTCATGATTAGACTGCTTGTCTGATCTTAAATCAGTTTGGCTGGACTCACTGGTGCTTCTCTTTTTACGTCCAGGTTTATCAAGTAACTCCTGTGAACTGGTGTTCAGTTTGATCTTCTTGCGAGCTCTGCCCTGAGAATTGGTTTGGCTTGACTCACCTGAGTCCCTCTGAGCTCTTGAGCGCAATCCATCTCTACCTGTATCCTCTGCAGCTTGCTTACTTCTTGTGTTTGGTCTGCTTTGCATCAACAGAGACTTCGGAGAATCAGTGATAGCCTCTTCTCCAGAACGTCTCCTTTTGACATGTGTGTATTTGGCTTCCCGTTCCTCAGGGTCCTCTCCAGGGAGCTGAGGTCTGACTCTCTGGCGTCCAGATCGTCTGGGTTCACTGGGAGACGTCTGAGTTGGAGATGACTGAGAATCCTCCAGCGCCGATTCAGATTCCTCTCCCTGACTTGAGGGAATTATTTCCTGCGAAATAGAAGCTCTTTTTGTGCTCTCCATTTCAGTCTGCGTATCTGGGATGACATTTTCATCCTCTATCGAGTCACTAGACAGTCTCTCAGTCAGTTTTACGGGCTCAGTTTTTGTTCTACAGTCTTTGGGTCTTCGAGGGGACTCGTCGGTATTGTTAACTGAGCACTGAGAGTTAGATTTTCCTGTCTGAATGGATTGGAAATCCTGAGAGTTTGGACAAGTGACAGGAGGTGAATCCTGAGAGGCTGATGTCTTGCTGGTTTTAGAGGGTTCTTGGCTATTGGATATCTTTACAAGAGGACCTGTAAATGAGGAGGCAGTGCTGGGGCTGGAGGGTTTTCCCTCAACATACTTCTCCAGAGTAATAAAAGACTGACGACGACTGTTGGGTTTCTGGGGAGTCCCTGAAACCAAATCGGATGAGGCAGAGATGTTAGGGCTTGTGCCTTCTTTAGACTCCTTGTCTACATCTTCACCCCTATCGTCACTCTTTGCATGCTCCTCCATCGAAACATCTGCACACTCTGGGATATTCTCTTGCTGCTTGCCATTTTCTGTCAACTTCTCTGCATCTGTTGGGCTGGCATAATCTTGAGTCTCTTTCGTTAGAATTTCAGGGTCTTCTTTTTCAGTGTCCATCTGAGGAAGGTAAAAGAAAGAAAAATATAAAAGTTATCAACTCTCTCCACAGATATACACCTGAACTAACCTATCAATATATCTATATAGTGTTTATTTGGCAATTGCAAAGTTTGGTTTCAATGTTGAGCTGATAGGTGCCTATAGAAAAGAAAAGAAAAGAAAAAAAAAACGATGTCTATGTTATTTGTGTATGTACTCATTGCTGTTAGCTTATGTAGTCAACTAAAAATTTACATTTGATTTGTCCAACCATCTTGCTCCAAAACATCGAATCAATCCCCTCCCAACAAGTGGAGACTTTCTTGGAACTTTAAACCCGACTGGAGTTGTGTGTTTCGTTACCTTGCCAGTAGCCTCTTTGCTTACAACATCGACTTGTTCAGTTGGCAATTTGTCCCTGTGGGGGAAATTATCTGTTAATTATGAGTATGTTTTATTGTTAGGGAGCAGGGATTTATTGTGATTCTGAGAACTTACAAAGAGTCTTCTTGACTCTGTGTGTACTGAGTGAAGGCCGTGGTATCCAGAGAGGCATCAAGGTTGTTGTACATGGCAGGAATGTCAACTCTTTAACAAAAAGCATTTGCTTTACACAAACAATCATGAGAAATCCAAATGAGCAAATGAAAACAGACTAAAAAGGGGAAACCTGACCTTTTAGTCCTTTTCACCTCTTTCTGATGCTCTGTCAGAACTCTCTCCTTCGCCTCAGGAGGAATGAACACAAAGTCGATGGATGCCTCTTCTTCTAAGACCTCCCTGCGGGGTGGCTTGGGTGAACCAAAGTCCAGTTTTGTCTGAAGGGCGACAATCAGGGATTATTAATTATAACATGTCTAATTAATGTTGTGTTTTTAATATGAGTATCTAAACAGATCAATATGAATAAGCTGGCTGTTAACTCATTAGGAGTGAGGCTTAAATTATTCTCATAGTTTTTCAACATGTTTATTTCATCCAACATGTCCCTCAGGAAATTATCAAGTTTGATTCTAAACTTACAGAAACTGGTTTGGTAGTCTTCATTGAGCTCCTCTCCTTCAGCTCAGTAGCCTTTCCCAGCAGCGAGTCCCTCTTCCCTACAGATGAAACCGGCATCCCGCTGAGCTTTGTCTCCAACTGAGAATTCTCACTCTGAACACAGAGACAGAGAGAAAGTGCTGAATAAAGCTGAAATCACAGCTTTGGGAAACAAAGTGGAAAACAAAGATACCTAGGGAAACTCACTGAATACTGTCCACTGATGTCATCGGGAAAACTGACAACCTCAAAGCCAGGAAGAATGATTGGGATCTTCTGTTTCACCTGGCTCAGTACTGGCCTGTGTTTATTTTTTAAAAAATAGTGACATTAGGCTCTTAAAACCATAGGAATGCCCCTGCAGGGACTAGGAACCTTTGGAGGAACGTGCGTTTCCACAGCAGTACAGTTTTTAAATGCAATACAAATTGTGAACTCATTATAATAATGAAGACAATCACCTCATCTCATCAGGATACGCGAGGCTGACTGCAGTGGCAAAGGTGGAGTTCCAGAACTGGGTGACTGAGGTGCGGAGGTGCTTGTTCTTGTGCGGAAACACCACACAAAGCAGGGGGGAGAGCACAGCCAGGAGTTCATCATTGTAGGCCGGAGAGGAACGGTTTTGCAAGCAGTTGAAAACCTCACCAAGAAGCTTCTCCAACTGCAGGAATGAAGGAGAAAAGGACAGATGTTAAAACTAAACCCTGAAATGATAAATGCTAAAAACCTACTTGGTCAGCTGATGAGGAGCCCACCTTTCCCAGAAGCTGTGAGGTGAATTTAGATGGCTCACTGGCTGCATGTTTATAAAGGAGAGTGAGGGGTTGAATCAGAGAGTTCAGAGCCTCCTGGACAACATTGGCCAGAACGAGGTTGGTGAAGAGAGCAGAAAGGATGGACAGCAGGGTCGAGCCTGCTGTCTCAGAGGAAGTCTCAGGGTCCTCCAGATAAACCTCTAAACACTGTACCAGCAAGGACTGGAACATAGACAGGTTGCCTAGGGCTTTATTCCTCTTTCGCATCCAATTCACAGGAGTATGGGGGGCTGGAAGAAATGGCAGGGTTAGAAACTAAGTGCATGTCTGTAATTTGTATAAAAGATGAAGTAAAGCTTGTTTCATCTCCAAAAGTTGATTCTGTTCATCTGGACGTAGCGTAGCGTCCACAAAACGCTACGTCCAGATGAACAGAATCAACTTTTGGAGATTTACTTTCCTGGATGATTGAGAATGCATCAAAAGCTTGTTTCAGTTCTCTTACATTTAAGCTTCTGCTGAAACTGAGGCGTGTACGGAGAGAAGTCCACACACTCGATCATGACGTGGAGGATACTGGCAACGGCATTCAACGTCGAAGGAACCTGAAGGATCAGACCGCTTCAGAGTCAGACTACAGTTCTTCTAAAGGCTACAAGCAATATTCTCACCACTGTGGAAACTTTTAAAATCATGACAGACTGATGAATTAGCTTATTTTCCAAATATTCACATCTATGAAAATGTTTATTTTTTGTCCATATCGGTTATGAAACATTCCTAACTGCATTGTTTATGTATACTAAAAATAAGTCTAGTTAATGTATGTACTTGTTATACTGGGCTCTACTGGAACACTTCTAGGTAAAACTGTTGAAACCTCACTGTGTACTCACCTTTAGGGCTTCTCTGTCTATTGTAGCATCTATCTTTGCACAGAGCTCCTCGCAGCAGATGTTCTCCTCGGCTGTGACCACCAGCGCAGAGCAGCAAGCGAATACATTGTAGAGCTTGGACCACGAAGAAAGCATCGACTTCTGAGCCAGCTGAAGAAATTAAAGGGATGAGAATGAGGTCATTGAAGCTGACTGAATGGAAACCATGACTTTGTTATTTCTTTACGGTTGTTCCATTTGCACCAGACCTGTGGCAGTGGTGTGCCGTGTAAGAGATGTGTAATGGGAAGCATCAGGGCAGAGTGCATGGCACTGAAGTTGTGCTCCAGAGCATCACCTTGGTTCACTTCATTAGTCTGTCAAAAGGAAAAGAGTCAAAGGAATTTAAACACTGGTGTTACATTTGTTAGACTTTAACAGAATGTTAAGGTACAAAAATAAAAACCTTTATATTCTAAAGTTATTTGTTTATAAACTTGCATCTAGGTGGGCCACCTAGCAAGGCTTTGTTCTTCATACTCAGGGTTTCTACCATTGCACCGCAAACCCTAAAGTGTCTTCCAGCTTTGGAGAATTATGCTGTGTGGGTTTTTTTTAAATTTATACAATGTAAAATAAAGCATTCATCACTGTTTGTAAATTGGGTTAAATATGGTTTGGTGCTCTTCTGCAGATCTGCTGCGGATCTGAAAAGAAAATTGGTCAGTGTCATACATTCCTAAAGCACCTCATTCTACACACTTTAGCTCATTACACATCTAGGGGCAAATTAGAATCACCAGTTAACTAACATCCACGCCTTTAGACTGTGGGAGGAAGCTGGAAGAAACCACACAGACACAGGTAGAAAAACTAACACTGTATAGCACTGTCATGATATTATGAAAGGATAATAAATAACATGGACCCTATCAAAAGTAATCCTTTTTTAACATGCTTTTGGCAGTTGTGTATTTGAGAAACTAAGTACTCAGAGTCACCTGGAAAAATATTCCTCTTTAGAGTAACATACAGCAGAACTTAAGCCGATTTGGACACAGCTTAATATTTTGCTTTAACAGTTTTACTTGCCAACAACGACTACTCAATTTAGGTAAAAGTTTTTGTACTACATTACAGTTATTGTAAAATTAAATGGAAAAACCCCAATCTTAGTGGTTAGTGTCAGAGTTGATACTTGCTCCTTGGCCCCATCTAGTTTATCCACTACATTTGTCTAAACAGTGCTGCCCCCAGTCCTCAAAAAAGGTGGGAGACAAGCCTCTAAAATCTGGACTAAAACTTCAACATTCAGACAGGTAATATGTTGTCTTCTAAAGTTGACTTGTTGCAGACAAAGTAAAACAAAGAATTTTAAATGTCCCTACTAAACAACAGCAGTGATTGTCAATAATCCCGCTCCTACTTGTGTGACGATGTCAGTGAGGGAGCTGACGACCACACTCCACATTCTCAGCAGCTGCTCCTTGTTCTGCAGAGAGGCGGTGCTGCGGCTGATGGCACCCAACAACGATTCTGCAAATGCTAGAGGGGAGGTAGGACCCGACAGTCCACAGCTGACCAGTGTTTGAAGGCAGTGATAAAACCTGCATGCAGACAGATTCAGGAGGCAATGCATTAAGCAGAGAAGATGAGAGTGTGTGCATGCATAGATATATAATATAAAAGCAACTGGATATCATAGTCGTGTAATCGACTCCCACCAGGGTGGGGTCTGTATCCAGTAAGGGTCCCTAGGCTAGACACCCCCCCCCCCCATGCTAACCAAGCCTACCTTGGACTTGAACGAGAGACATAAAAATGAAGCCATACTGGCTTGGATGTCGCCCGGATTAACAAGGTCTGCGTCAGGTGTTGAGGAACCAAGACACACTGACGAGAAGTGGGCTACTGGAACACGACGGCATAACTGGGCAAGGGACGAAAATAGGGTGCTGTTGGAATGCTACTACATAAGTAACCCCAACGGAAGGGGTCACATGAATAGGATGAGGGACAGCAAAAAACTAGTAGCTCACAAGGTACTACGGCAAGACATCCAAGAAAGGGTCTCCGGTATGAAGAGTTGGACAGCACCAGGCCCCGACACGGTTCCCACCTACTAGCTGAAGAAGAAAAAGATCAAGGAAGCACAGAAGGAGGTTAGCCAACTGTTGGAGCTGCAGCAACGACATCGAAATGTCATTCGGACTGGAGTGTAGTCGGATGGTAACAAAGAGAGGGAAAGTAGTCAGAACTGAGGGGATTGAACTACCAGAAGGCAACATTGCAGACATAGAAGACAGCTGCAAGTACCTGGAGATCCCACAGGCAACTGGAAAGCACAAAGAGGCCCACTAGGAAAGCTGCAACCCCAAAGTACTTTCAGAGGGTCAGGCAAGTCCTGAGGAGTCCGCTGATTCGGAACAACAAGATCCAGGCTATCAACACATATGCCCTGCCCGTGATTAAGTACCCTGCTTGGATAATAAGCTGGCCAAAGGAGGAGATCGAAGCCACTGACCATCAAGACAAGGAAGCTCTTTACCATGCATGGAGGGTTTCACCCCGAAGTCCAGCACCCCTGAGGCTGTATGCTAAGTGGAAGGAAGGAGGCCGGGGACTGGTGAGTGTCAGCACCACGGTCCAGGATGAGACAACAAACATCCACAAATACATCAGGAAGATGGAGATGACCGACTGCATGCTCAGTGAATAACTCGGGCAGCATAAACCAAAGAAAGAGGAAGAACCACCATGGAAGGACAAGTCCCTGCACGTTATGTACCACCAGCAGATAGAGGAAGTGGCTGACAGGCTGACAAATTAATGCACACTTCATTTGAATTTAGATGGTTATAATTACTTTTACTGATGCGTCCACAGGAGGACACAAAAAGGGAGGAGCATCCATTGGGACCTTGTGGAGGGTGCTACAGGAGTATGGGGTGTCTGGCCCATTAGTGGTCATTAGATCCCTGTTCAACCATAGTGAGAGCTTGTGCTGTATTGCCACCAGCAAGTGTGTGGGGCCTCCCAAGTCTGAGACCGGAAAAGGGCGAAGTGCCTACTCTGGGTCAGGGATGAGTAACTACCCCTGGCGGAGCTGTTTTAAGTATACCAGTGAGGTGAGAGTGGAGCGCGAGATTGACGGACGGACTGAAGCAGTGATGCGGATGCAGCCCCAGTCAATTTAGAAGTCTAATACGTTCCTACCCTCACCTGTGGTCACGAGCTCTGGGTGGTGAGCAGAAGAATTGAGGTCTTGGATTCAAGAGAAGGAAAGAATTTTCCATCGAAGGTTGGTTGGGACTCAGGACTTGAAGTAGAGCCACTTCTCCTCAACACTGGAAGGAGCCAGGTGAGGCATTTCAGTTCTCATGTTAGATAGAAGGCACTTAATCATAGAAAAGTGCTTGTATGTATGGTGCTCAGGAAGAGTAGAAAAGCTTTATATAAGAACCAGTCCATTTACCATTTATAGCAGGTCCTGACTAAGTGATAAACTGTCTTGTTTTGTTTTTTTCCCGCCAGTTTATACAGTTTTCAGTAAAATTACTGGAAGTAATGCACAAGATGTTACCAGTATCTTTTGTGTTCCTGTGGAATGAGAATCAAACTAAGTAGTAGACCCACCTCTCATCCTCAGCATAGGCTGGAAGCATGCTGCTGTCGTAGAGGAGGAGGATGAGGAAGAGAGCAGGTGTTCCCTGAGGAGTTAAACAACATTTAAGCAACGTTCTGTGTAAGCACTTCCATGGAGCTATGCTAATCGTTGAACCATAAAACACTCACATTTAGCACGTCCATCTTGCCCACTTGATAAGATGCAGAACTGAGAACTCTTTGAGGAATTCCTTTCACTGTGGCTTCAAACAGAACCTAAGGTTAAGAAAAAGAAAATAACAGTCAGTGTAGTAACAACTTCTGAGCACTGAAACAGACCCAACACCCAAAGAAGCAGCCCATTATAACAGGTAAAAAGCTAAAAATGTTATAAACAGCTCAAGGAATGATACCGTCTGACAAACCACTCTCCTTTGGTGCTGCTTTTAAACCCTTTCTAAAAGTCTGTAAAGCTCTGCGTTTCTTATGAACAGACTAATTCTAGGTACATTTTCAGTGAGTGAGTCTGTCTTAAAGGATTCTGCTTAACCTTACCAGGACTCTGTCTGCAGGAAGAGATTCTGAGGCGATGATACTCTGCAGAGCTTGAAGCATCAGTGTCAGTACTTCGCTTCCCTGTCGCTCCTTCTTATTGCCTAACGACAGAGGACAAGTATTATTCAGCATCGAGTACCAAAATCAATATCTTCATCTTTTCAGGCTCTGCCTGAGATGAGAGGAGAGTCATCATTGGGGACAGATCCCCTCAGAATTGTAGTCTTGTCACAGCAGTCCAGACTGAAGACCTGAACGCTCCAACTTAAACTGATGATGAGATGTGACAGGGTCAGGCAGAAGAGGAGAGTGAGGTCTCGCTCGTCCTCCCAATGAACAAAGCCCAGACCCAATCTGAGTGCTCTATGTGGCGCTTTGAGGTCAGACCCATGACTTTAAGAGCCCACCCTGCAGAGCAGCAGCCACAACACCACTAGAAATTTAACCCATGACTACCCATGATAACCCACTTACTTAACTACTACAATAACAAAGAACAGTGGAAACTGCTGACATTTCTGTTTGTCCACTTATTATATGTCTGCAGATAATCACTCTCACAGTTTTGCCAGCAAAGATGAATGACTAGTAAAATCTGTGTGCATGCTGACATGGAACAGTGTTTTTGTAAAGGCTCCTGAAGCTTTGTTACTTCTTTACTAAAACTAACTTACATTTTTTCGTCTTGATGCATTCTCAATCATCCAGGAAAGTAAATCTCCAAAAGTTGATTCTGTTCATCTGGACGTAGCGTTTTGTTGGAGAAACGTTTCGTCGTGAAACCAGCCCACTGAAGGAACAATGGGCTGGGAGGCCCATTGTTCCTTCAGTGGGCTGGTTTCAGTCATTATGCAAATGTACTGTTTATAAGATTGGGGAAACCTGCAGTCAGCTGAGACTGAAGAAGTCACTTAGATGAGTGACGAAACGTTTCTCCCACAAAACGCTACGTCCAGATGAACAGAATCAACTTTTGAAAACTAACTTACATTTGTTAATGACACAAATAAATACATGAAATATGAATGAATGAAACATTTGATTATCCCACCATAAACATTACACACAAACTAGTCATCCTCACTGTCAAATCCTTCACTACTTACCAGACTCTATAGTCAGGCCGACAAACCGGACAAGACTTGTCCATATGAGGGTAAGAAGAGATTCTGCAGGAGAAAAGAGCTTATAAGCTTATCTTTATTATGGACTTAGGAGAGCAGGTTTCAGGTTAAAGTAATCAGTCGCCTTATTTTCTAACAAATCCTTCAACAGTCTGTGACAAAGATCTCTTAGACTTCTTCATATCAAAGACCTACATGATTAGCAGTCCCCTTATGTGACTGTTTAGACTTT
Source organism: Etia nguti (assembly GCA_015106755.1). Taxonomy (NCBI): domain Eukaryota; kingdom Metazoa; phylum Chordata; class Actinopteri; order Cichliformes; family Cichlidae; genus Etia; species Etia nguti. Next base: position 4,569 of record VUQG01044055.1, on the reverse strand, counting down.
GAAGTGGTTCAGGAGGGGGAGTGAGACGTCTACTAATCGGCAGGTTAGTAGTTTGATCCCTGGCTCCTCTGGTGTGCAAACTATCCTTGGACAAGATACTGAACCCCAAGTTACATGCGACGCAATGCATCCATCAGAATGTGAGTGTTTGACTGTTAGTATAGAAACACTTTGGAATTATTTAAAAAAAGAAAAAAGGTTTGTATGAATGTATGTGTGAATGAGTGAATAGGGCTTGTAGTAAGAAAGTGCTTTGAGTGCTCAAATAGATTAGACAATTTGCAGTGGTATACAAGTACTGGTCCATATACCATTTCCTCTGAACATTCTAGGTTTGGATAAGGCCAGTCTAATAAAACCCTCATTGTGCTGCATTGTGGACACAGAGGTACTTCACCCTGTCGCCCTAACACTGCTTACTTTCTCCAACTCTTCATCTTAAAAAGATTTTATCATTAACGTCAGGATTCCCACTGACAACATTAAGAAAAGAAAAAAAAGAAAGCAAGAAAGAAAAAGTCCTCTGACTCAGTGGCGAGGCTCAACTTTTACAGCCAAAATGATTTTTTTAATGCATTCAAATACATTTCGTTTTGAGAATTCATTTCCAAATCAAAGTTGAAGTGAATGTCAGTCAGTGGATGTTTGTCGTTCTGTGAGGTTTACCTGGAGCATCTTTTCCGATGTTGATGAAGCCATCTCTGGTATTCGAGATGAGCACAGCAGCATGTTTAGTGAAGGAGGAAGCACCAGAGAGGAGCGGGTGGTTCAGGGGCTCTACAAAGAAAAACAATTAGAGGTATAGAGGAGACGCAATAAACTCAGGTACTTTTTTTACACACCAAACTGGGTGAGATCTTCTTGTCTGTGTTCCTGTGAATCATTTTTTATATTTGCATTCGGAGACAGATTTGCAGAAACATTAGCATTTCTGGGACATTTCCGCATCTATAGTAAAACACTTTCTCTTCCCTGTGGCCCCATTGCCAGAAAAAGGAACAAAATGGAACAGAACATAGAGTAATGGAGAAACTGAAACAGAAAAAGGATTTGAAATTAGAAAAAAAATAAAATAAGTGAACCCATTAAGAGGTGCATTCTTTAAAAACAGTGTCTTTATCTCTGCACCTCCCTGTGTGGAGGTTGAAGGAACAACTATAAAACAGGCTAATGCAGAAAGCATGTGACTCTGACCCACCGAGACTCAGGATGAGTTTGTGTTTTGCTGCAGTCGCAACAACCTCTGGACCTCGAAAATAGTGCAGCAGCATCTCTAGTCCGAGCAGCTGGATCGACGGTATTGAAGAGGCAAGCTGGATGCTGGAGTTCAGGCTCATCCGAGATGTGTTGGCTTGGGTGTTGAAGCCTGGAGTACTTGCTGCAGACAAACACTACATCAGTGTACTCACTCCAACGCAACATCAGTGTCTGTGTAAGCTGGATTAGTGCATTACATGTGGAGGAGTAACCATACCAGTCTTGGGTGTACCAGGAGTAGCAGCGCTATTTTGAGCGACAGCTCTGGAAGGAGTGCCTGGTATAGAAGAGGAGTCAGAGCCGATGGTGCACTGGAGCAGAAGTACAGAAACCTGAGAGACACAGAAACACTTCAGTCACACCAGAGTTTCACACTTCATCATGCGTTAGGAAAAACTGACAAGCTACTGCATCGCATCTAAACTCTGTGTACGATTAACAAGATCCAGTAGATGGAAATAAAATTTTCTCTGCATGAATTAAGAAGTAAGAAGAATGAAGTACTGTTACATGAAATAAGTTT
>VUQG01044052.1:4050-21136 GCA_015106755.1 Etia nguti | reverse complement strand
ATTTTTAAGGGGGGGGGGGGGAAAAAAAAAAAAAAAAAAAAAAAGTAGGAGGATTTATTTTTTTAATGTGAGTCGTGGGGTGCGAACAGGATGCAAAATCCAGCAAACAAGGGGGATAGCTAAGTAATTAGGAAAGCAGATGTTACTGTGGTATTCAAGCCCCCACTCCTTTGCTGTTCATTTTTCTTTCTCAAGAAGTGAAAAGAAGTTTTAGAGACCGATCTGAGGTCATTCCAAAACTGATTACTTTTTTCGAATGATATGCATGTAGCGGGGAAAAAAAACCCAGTGTACTTAGGAGGCTTTTCCATGCCACGGGGGGTTGGATGCCATCCAAAAAAAACAGTAACACCTCAGCCGTTCTGTGCCCATGCCTGGCTTATTTAATGTGAAGAAAAAAATTCAGCATCACTTTTTGCCAGGAGCTAGTCGTTTTCTTGCAAAATCCAATAAAGGAATACTAGCTTACTACAACTACACGGGTCAGAGCGGCCGAGAACATACAACTTTAATAATCTCCGCTGAGAGAAAGCAACTTTGGAGTACTTTTCTCAGTATCCCAGATTGTTGGTGTGTGGCATTTTCTTTTGGCCAAGCCCGTAGTATGGTATCCCCACGTGACGTTGCCCACTGTAAGCAGTCTTTGCTGCTGCAACACTCCCGTCACTAAAGTTCCTCTGCACTTCACTAACTTGTCTTTAAATCTCCGGCGGATGTGACAAAAAAAAGTATCGCTTTTTAAACGAAAACTAAAAGCGAGAGAGAGAGCATGTAAAAGCCATACCTTCAATTTCTGATAAATCCACAAGTTTGCGACCACATTAATCCGCTGTTGTGCGTGTATAGATCCAAGGTCCGGCTTGGGAAACCTGCAGAGCGATGCAAATGCAGACAAATGTAATCCAGCCTGGTTTTTTGTCCCCTTGACTTTTTTTTTTTTTCTTGAGTCTTCTTCCACAGAGAAAGGAAAGAGGGAAAAAAAAGTTACAGCAAGATTAGCCGTGTCCAACTTTTTCCCCCTCCCCTCTCTGCTGATCCCAAGTGTCTTTCTCCCTCTCTCACCTCCTCTTTGCTTTCTCTCTTGTCTGTCTCTCGGTTTCTTATTACTTTTTTCCTCCCCTTGGTCTCTGTCTCTTCCTCCAGCCTGTCTCTCTTCCAGTCTCCCTCCAACACACCCCCTCCTTTACCTCTTCTCTTTCTCCCTGCTCTCTCCCTCTCTATTTGGGAGATCTCTCTCAAACATGTGGTGACATCACCTTGTCCACAAGGCTGAAAAATAAGCCCTGGGCATCTCTCTAATCTTTCTGGCAAGCTGTTCAAGGCCCCTCCACCCTCTCTTTACCCTCTACCCCCATCATCTTACCTCCATCTCCCCCTCACCTCTTACTATTTGATTCATGACATACCAGAGAGGCAAAAAAACAAAAAAAACAACAAAGACTTGCTTTTATTCTGCCTGGCTTAAAGCACTGTATTAGGAAAAGAAATACAGATTAGGCTCTCCTGGTTGGTGCATTATAGAGAGAAATTTACTCCATTAAAATTAATGAACTTACTTATCATACTTACTTATGATTGAAGGCCACTTCCGCAGCTTCCATATTGTTTTATCACTGGCTTTTATTGCATCCAATCCATAAAGTGGCCTCGGTTGGAGCCCCTGACCATCCAGAAACACTGGTCCTAACAGCCACATAAATTCCACCTTTATTGTCAGTAAATAAATAGTTCAGGAGGCAAATAAATATCACTTTGTCTTTTGATTTATGCATACCTCCCTCCAGATGGTATGGAAGAATAGGTAGGGGAATGTGCTCACATCTTCAAGATATTTATTTCTGTCCTCTGTTGAGAGGTCAACATCTCTACTGGGTAGTTATCTTTAACTCTCTCATTAGCTTTTACCCCTAGTTTAAAAAAAATAAAATAAAAAAAAGGAAAATGTGAAAACTCTCTAAGTAGCATCCATCCACTCAAATTGTTTCAAATCAGTCTGATAAAGCTGAAAATGCTTGGAACTAGATGCTTACCCAGAGGTGTCCTCTTTGAACTAAAACACTGGTGGAAAGCAAGGTCATTCAGCCACTACCAATGGGGAATCTGGACAAATGTGTGCATGTGTCTCTGTGTTGTTCGATGGCATAAGCAAAGAAAGAAAGGAATTGAAAAGGTGTGGCTTCCCCTATTCCATAGAGCATATTGACAACTGATGTGTTGAAGTTTAGCTCTGACCAGACAATGAAAGTTACTCTGGTGAAGCTCCCCATCCTGACATATTACCCAACCTCCAGGGATGAGCCAAAATGTTAATGATGTATTGCTCATCCAGTTCAATCCATCACAGTTCATGACTTATTGCAATGTGTGAAGTGCAGAAACAAAGTAAAAGGCTTTCTTCTCATTGCCTGGCTGTGTTGCACAATCTAAATAGAATTTAAATCTACAAAGATGTCAAAGACCCTCACAAAATGTGTCATGTCCAAGGACCAAAAGTGTTTAAGTTCAGGAGTATGATGACCACATGGTCAGTCGTAACCATGTCTATTAAATGCAAGAAAATATATGAACACATCAGCATGATGCTAATATAATGGTGATAGGATGGCCCCAACCAACCAGTTCCTCAGATAGCCGCTGGCACCAAAAGCAAGTCAGTTCCCATAGACTGTTTTGTTAAAATTCCCAAAACCACAGCAGAAACAGACACATTTAGAGCTTGGCACCAAAATAGGAGTTGACAGTCAATTTCCCCTTGTTACGTTCCATCTAGGGGGCCAAGACAACATGAAAAGGAATTCATTTTCTCCCAAGCACCAACTGAAACAACTTGCAAAAAAAGAATAAATGTTACAGAAAATTAAATCATTAGTGGTCATTACACCCACTTTCCCAAGAATAAAACATCCTCCCCATAATGGTTAATTCAAGATTAAAAAAACACTGATGGGTTAAAGTCAATAGAAACTAAGAGATGGCAAAATAGACCTAAAGGACATTTCATCTCCTTTTCAAAACAGCGCTATAAATTAGCTCATGCTTGAACTTTAGAGAAGTAGAATGGGATTATCTAACCCCAGAAGCACCTGAAGTTTGAAAGGCAAGTGGAATTGGGTTCAAGCAGAACTATGGCACTACACAGTGCTTTTCTTCTTCATCTTTGTTTTTGGCACAGGTCTATCACATTTTGCTGACTCGTTTTATCACTGATTCTTTGGTCACACTTGGTGATGGTATTGGTGAAGGAAACTTCAAAGTAGACATGGATGAACCTGACATATTCTGATTTCTACATTTCAGATTTTTTATTTTTAAATCAGGAAATATTTTTCACACGTGTCTCAGATCATCAAAAAAAATTGTAATATTAGTCAAAGATAACCCAAGTTAAAACAAAGTGCACTTTTTAAATGATGATTTAGTATTGGAAAAAAGCCCTTCAAACCTACCTGGCCCTGTGTGAATTAACTATGATTTAACAGGTTTTGGAAAGCTGAGTTCAATCTCACTAACCACACCCAGGCCTGATTGGTGCATCTTCCTACAAGTTTCAGGCCAACCAAAATTACTCCAAGACTGCGTCGATGACTCATGCAGCAGGTCACAAAAAAAATCCAGTGCAGCATTTAAAGACTGCAGGCCTCATTTGCCTCAGTTAAATTCAGAGTTCATGAGACTGGGCAAAAGTGGCATCCATGGGAAAGTTCCAAGGAGAAAACCGCTGCTGACCATAAAGAACACAAAGGCTCGTCTCACATTTCCCAAAAAACATCTTAATGATCTTTTTGGAAAAATATTTTGTGGACTGATAAGACAAAAGCATTTGGCACAAAACTAACACAGCGTTTCATAAAAGTACAACAATAGTCAAAAATGGTGGTGCTAGCGTGATGACCTGGAGCCGTTTTGTTGCTTCAGGAACTGAACGACTTGCTGTAATCGATTGAACCATGAATTCTGCTCTCCGTGAGAAACTCCTGAAGGAAAATGTCAGGCCATCAGTTTGTGACCTGAAGCTCGAGCACACTTAGGTTATGAAACAGGATGGGCTGAGTCCCTGAGTCTCAACACCAGCAAGTACCTCTGAATGGCTAAAAAAATACATGTTTTTGGAGTGGCCTAGTCAAAGTCTGGATTTAAATGTAATCGAGATGCTTCGGCATGACCTTAAACAGGCCGTTCATGTACAAAAACTCTCCAATGTGGTTGAATTAAAATAATTCTGCAAAGGTGAATCGGTCTAAATTCCTCCACAGCGATTTTGACAGTTATTGCAATCAGTTGATTGCAATTCTTGCTGCCGAGGGGGATTTAAAGGACAATTACATTTTTATTTTATTTTTTTACATAGGGCCAGATAGGTTAGGATAACTTTTTTTCTCCCCTTTAATAAATACAGTCATAATTGAAAAACTGTGTTTTCTAATATTAAAATTTATTTTGATGGTTTGAAATATTAAAATGTGACAAATATGAAAAAACCTAGGAAGTCAAAAAGGGGGCAAATAATTTTTCCGAGCTCTTCGTATAATCCAAACCTCATGCCTGCTATTTGAAAACTTTATTTTGTGACTTTTTTCCTTTGAGCATGTTCACATTCATTTCAGAGCCATGCTCTGCCAAAGAACCCTGAAGAGCAGAGCAGCTAGCGTGGGAATAGATTCTTGGTATTGTTTGAATATTGGGAACTTTAATTTTCTGTTTGAATGGATAAAACTAATACTTAAAGTTTTTAAATTGCACAACTTGAAACAGGCTACTGGCAAATTCACAGATAAAAATTCAAATCACTTTAATTTAAGCCCGTAGTCTTCAGAGTTAAATATTTTAATGCTCAAAATTCAATGGTTTTTGAAACTCCAGAGTAAAGTGTTCTTATAAATTTCTTTTCATCACAGCCTTTTCTCCTCTGCATCTATTAAAGTTTTAATTATATACAATGAAAGAATAAGCTCTGTCTAAAAAAACAAAACAAAACTTAATTGCATTTTTGTAAAGGCTTAGTAAGGGAAATGGCATTGTTGCCATAGGAATTGTAAGCTTTGAAGCACATATTGCACAAGCTGTCACCCTTTACACACAAACACTTAAGCACTCTTTCAGGTACAGTTCTCCTTCACAGCTTTACAAACACTCTTTCATCATAACGGACTCGTAGCTATTTACCTGCTCCACTTTGCCATCATCAACAAATGCCATGATTACTGAGGAGAGATAATTTCCGTGCCAAAGTTTTCTGCTGCTGTGCTGCTCAGAAGTGAAACTTGCCAATGCAGAGGAGAATTGCGATAATAATTACCAGACCTTTCCTTCAAAGGTGCCTCTGAGTGTTTCTGAGCAACTGAAGGATAACAAGAAAAAGGGATTGACAAGAAAGATGCAATTATTTTGAAGGTCTCTGTATTATACATGAAAAGACGCTGTTTCGGAGCTCTCCCGAGAGCTGCATATGGTTAACAGATTTGTCTTCTCCTCCAGTTCTTCACAGCTCTACTACGCGTACAAGGAAATCAGGCCATGCTGCTGCATGCGACTGCGGTTTCAATGAGAATTGATGTAAATGCTCCAGTTCACATGCATATGAGCCATTCATGTCTTTGCCTGGTGGGACTAAATTGTGATGACAACCCTGAGAGACACGATCATAAAGGGCTTCATCATTAAAAAATATGGGAAACAAAAGACAATAAAGGCAAAATAAAAGATTGCCATGAAGGATCAGCGGCGGAGATATGATCGTAAAAATTCGGAGCCTTGGGGGAAGAAGAGGTTCAGAGGAAATAGGCCTCACTTCAAATCACTGTCTGTGATGTTGTTAAACAAATTGACAGGGAACACATGACTGCCGCGCATGTCCTGGTTAGACCGGGACAGGATTTTACAGGCCTTGTGTGTCTATCTGGGCATATAGGTGTGTGTGTGTGTGTGATGGTGTGATACATTACCATCACACATATATCGTGCACAGTGGGTGGTTTGGCCGAGTTCCAGCCCTTGGCTGGGGAGGATATCTGGAAAGGAGGATCAATGAGCTAGTCAACCGGCGTCGTATGGTGGTCTGAAAACGTTGCATGATTTACGACAGGCGAGGCCTCGGTTTAACCGGCTTTATTCCATCAGCACTCAGAGTTTTGCCTCGCCTTCTGTTCAACTTCAGCTCTGCTCGGCACCTCTACTTTACACGCACCTGTTCCATACTGCTTAACAGGACACTGCTTTTAAAATTAAGTAGGGCTTTTCAATTTCAGCTCTCTCGAGTTCCCCTAATTAAAAATGAGCAGGGAGGCAATCCAGTGTGATTACAGCTGAGGACTCTTGAGCTTCGTGCCGCAAACAAATCTAAGAGTCTCAAGGAAGAGGTTGCACCTGTTGCAAAGCCCTCTAAACAGGTTCTCCAGAACTAGCCAGACTCTCTGTCACTGGCACCTCTGGGTTAGGATGAGGCATCAAGGGAAGGGAGGAGTCCACATGTGGGAGCACATGCTCTATTCTAGAGTCTATTTATTTCTTCATGCCCTCCTTCTCGATCCTCTCCTGTTCATCTTCTACCCAAACCCATGCCTCTTTCACATTACCCTCCGCCACCCTCTTCATCCATGGCTGTACCCGTACTGAAGATGGACTCTACTCCCTTTCCTCCTCCCTTATGCCCATCTCCAGCACTCTTTCTCTCCTTCACTAACTACGTGAGGCACACGGAGTGAATTGATCCTGGCAGTGTCTTTATTGGCTCAGTTATTTCCACTGCATGCTCCCATGCTCCCCTAAAAGGATGAGGGATTGGACTGCAAGGGCGGGAGGGGGGTTGGAGGGTGCGGTGGCGCTGAAAGAGGGGAGTAGGCAGGCAGGATGGGTGTTGTTTAGGTAGAGATGGGGTAGGGCGCTGAGAAAAGAGAGAGGGAAAATGAGAAAGAAAGACAGAGGCGCAGTCAGTGAACCCTCACACAGCAGCAGTGAAAGTTTTGCGCAGACACTCACACGCACACAGCTGAGGAGAAGATGCAGTCGGTGCACTCAGCGAGGCCGTGTATCTTCAGCGCAGACTGAGAAGTGGATTCTATTTCAAGCATGAGTGGCGATATAAATCAGTCAATCAATAACGAAAGAGATAGCCACACATGCTCTGAGATGGGCAAGGGCCCAAAACACATTCCAGCACACAGCAGTAATTTAGTGTGAGGTACTCCTGTTTTGATAGTCATTAAAAGCTCCAGTACACTTGTATGTACCAGTAAATTGGCTTAATGCTCAACGCTGGCTCTTGTGGACTGATAATGTAACCCAGGCATCAGCTTAGCATGAGTAAACGTGTATGTGTGTATATAAGTGCGTGCGTGTGTTTGCTAAGCTCCTCAGTTTGCTGGTCTGCATTATTGCCGCAATAAGCCATGGAATAAAGTCAACCTGCCAGGCACCGAGCTGAAACATTCTCACTGCTGCAGCAAACCAGAAACTTGAGCAACAACATCGCCACACACCGAGCACGTTTCGGATTTAAGACCGAAGCGACGCGCTGTAATACGTTACCAAAGTCTAATTTAGCCTGTCGTGACATTGGGGGTAGTGGAGAAGCACAAAATAGAGCATCATAAAGTGAAGGAATGGGATCAATAAAGAACGGGGCAAAATATAGTTACTGCGGGGAGATTGTGAAGGAGGGCAGAAGGAAAAAGAAAGATGAAGGCGGTGTAGATTAAGTGTGCTACATCCTGCACCATGACGACGAACATGTGGAGCCTATTTGTCCAACTGACACATATTCCAACAACAGCACTTAATTTTTTTCTCTCCCTTTCTCCCTCCCTTTCCTTCACTCAGTCTTTCCTACCAGAAGAAAGGTTCGTGAGGCAGTGAAGGGGGGATGGGTCTGTGGAATAAGTAGAGACAGGCTAATGAGAAAGAAAAGAAAGAGTCTGAGAGAAACACACACACGCAAAGAGAGGGGAGAGACCACAAAGTTGTGAGGAGCAGTGGAGGAAATACGGTAGCTCCAGCAGTAGTTTTCCATTGGGGTCTGGAAAGAGTTGCTGTACTCCTCTTTCTCTCAGAGTCAGAGAGAGGAGTCTGTGGTCACATGATCTCTACGCCACGTTATTCAGAAGTTGATGGAGCCCTCCTCTGCTTCCAGGACTTTGGAAAAAGCACAATTTTCTTTTGGCCAAGTTTTCCCAAACATGCCACATAAATTTAACGAGTCTGATGGTCTTGCATGCCAAGTGAATTTTCCATATAAAATGTTAAACAGACAGCTCCCTTGTACAGATAGTTCCCACTCTTTTTTTCCCCTCCTGACTCAATCAAAAAAGCTGGTGCTTTGCTTGAACTTTAACATTTCCTATGGACACGTATATCTTTTATGCTCAGCTTTTGATTTGTGCTTCTACATGAAAATGAAATCAAGAATGTACAGATGTGTGTGGACACATAATTTGTCTTATTCATAATATTCAAATTATGGTATCCTGTCCAAGCATTGCACCTGTGAGGATGCCAAGCAAACAGGCCTCTACTTGAGTGTCTGCAACACTGTGTCAACATTGAGCTGTCTAAACCAAACTTAATCTAAACTGGGACTTACTGTAATTCTAAAGAAAATGCTTCTAATAACAAACTGTCTTAATTTTGTATTTCTTTTTATCTTCGTTCAGCTGGTGAGTCGCCACAGCAGATCATTTGCCTACATCTTCTATATCTCAGTCTTGCCTCTCCAATTTTGTGTTCAAACTGCTCAACCTAAGCTGTCCCACTGATGTACTCTTGAAGATCAACATCCTCAAATCAGCCTCCTGTCTTTTTGCTAGTGCCACCATCTCCAAACCTTACATCAGAGCAGGTCTCACGATCACCTTGTAAACCTTCCCTTACACTGTTGCTGCTATCCTACTGTCACAAGTCTCCACCTAAGCCACCCTGCCTGCAGTCAAGTGTTCACCTCCATTGTGCACTGTCTGTTGCTCTGGATTGTTGACCCTCAGGTATTTGATTCTGTCTTGGTTCTACTGACTTTCATGGCTCTTCTCTCCAGAGCACACCTCCACCTGCTCCCTACTCTTACTGCAGATCACTTTGGTGTCTTCAACCTTCATAGTCCACAGAAACTCCTTCCTGACCTGCTCTATCACCTGTCCGTAACCACTGCAAACAAGAAGGGGCTCATAACCAATCCCTGGTCTAATCCCACCCCCATCTATAACACACCTGTCACTTCTACCGCACACCTCACCAAGTACAGACAGATTGATGATGACTATGTTATGTCAGCTCTCAAGCCAAGACACAGGATCTATAGCCATGCTTATAGCTCTTACTGACAATGAATAAGTTGCCATAAATTAGTCATCTTAAGTGAGCTGTACTTGGTTTTTCTAAGGAAACCAGTTTTCAAAGATATTTACTGTTTGCATGCTCACAACTCCCCATGTCTCTAATCTTTCACTTCCATAGGTACAATTTCTGTTTTCAGTGAAGCAATTTCAGCCACTCAAAAGAAAATGCATTGTTGGCACACATGATAATGCCAATATAGCTAGCTAACGACAGCTGCTGTTTGTGAAGCATTACATACAGTCATGCAGACAAGAAAGCTTTCGGAAAAAAAAGCCACTCTTACTGGTTCCACAGGAATTAAGAGGGTAAGTAGCAGTTAGGTGCTGCTAATCAAATCCACTTGAATAAATGATGATCAGAATGTGAGCATTTCTACAAAAGCAGAGGGTTTAGCAATTTTCTCATCTGAACCAATCAGATATGTGTTGACACAATGCTGCAATCTTCTCAAAAGTGGACACAGCAAATTTACCCCACAGTCAGAGCGTGCAATGCTCAGAGAGACTGCATCTCAGACTTTATAGGCCTCAGTTAGCATGTTAAAGTGTTCAGTGTTCATGACAGAAAACCTCTTCTCTCTAAAAAAAACCCCAAACATTAGTGCATAGCTTAGGTTTGTAAAATAACATCTGAACAAACCACAAGATTTCTGCAACATTGTCCCTTGGACAGACAAGACCAAAGTGGAGATTTTTTGGACATAATGCACAGAACCACCAAAGAGCCTTGCTCAGCATATCAGCACAAACACCTCATACCAACTGTCAGGCATGGTCGAGAGATTTGGGTTTGTTTTGCAATCACAGCATCCGTGCAGCTGGCAGTCACTGAATCGACCATGAAGTCATCTGTATACCAAAGTAATCTATAGTCAAATGTGAGACCATCTGTCTGACAGCTAAAGCCTGGGCAACATTTGGTCATGCATGATTCCAAGCACAGCAGCAAGTCTTCAACAGAATGGCTGAAAAAGAAAAGAATCAAACTGTTGCATTGGCCTAGTAAAAGACCAGGGCTCAACCTGACTGAAATGCTGTGACAGGCCCTTAAGAGAGCTGTGCATAAACAAAACCCCAGTGAACTGAAGCAATATTATACCATACTTTAGCTCAACCATTTTTTTACAGGACTACATAGAGTCCTGTGGAAAAAAAAAATCCTTTTTCACATCACGTACATGTACGTATATTGCTGGGTTATAATACTCGTTAAAACATTGTCTTTAATATGGATGATAGAGTGTTGTCAGAGGATCAACAAGTTTTAAATGCCCACAAAATGTGGCAGCAATCACCTTTTCAGATAACAGCACCAGCTATAAATTCAGTTCCTGTATAACTTTGCATATTACACTAGTAATTATGTAGTATACATGGTACACTACATAGAAGTGTAATTTGTACACAACTGGATTAGAATATAATGTTAATTTTCTTTGTATGCTCAATAAGAAAGATCTGTATTCATTCATCTGCTTCCATTCCTAAATGTTTGTGCTGCCATTCTCTTCTTTCCACCACTTCCACTTTCCCACTCTGTTAGTCTCAATCCTGTCATCCTCACTCTGGTCAAATAATTTTCTTGCCCACCTTCTGCGAACAAGTCTCTGTTCCTTGTGCTTTCAAGCTCAGTGCTTTTATGCTACTCTGTATTTCAGACTCTCATTCTCTTCTTCTCTACCTCATCCTGGTCAGCTAATCCAAGTCTCCGCCTGCTTCAGTTCCAGCACCAGCGGGGTCTGGACTCCAGGGGTCCTGTCCTACTTCCTACCACTGCTATGTTGCTTTGCTAGAGTCTAACCATCAAATAGTTCATTTCTCAAACTCTGTAGTTTGATACATATTGTTCAGTTATTTCAAATGATCTCTCTCTGATGAAATTGATCCAGTAATTGACAAAATCACTTATATCAACAATGTCTCGTATTTGCACCAGATGGGAAGTCAAGCGATCTTCAAAGTCATCAGGATTCATTATCTGCATGTACCGCCGAACCTGTCATCTGACTGACTGTCAAGCCAAGATGAATGCTGTTAGGCTACAATGACTTATTTAAATGCATTAATCCGGTCTATTTTTTCTATTTGTCTTTGTTTGTTTTCATTTGGCCTGCAGTAGACTCTGAGAAAATTAAATATCCTCTACAGACATATTGAAAGATATATTAAAAAAACCTCTCTGTTGTGAATAATAATTCATTTCTGACATGCCATTTCCCAAAGAAACATTCATGCAAATATGGTGTCCTTAAAGGGTTGAACTACCAGGGACAAAAGTGGAATTCTATCCTCGGAATATAATTCCGTGCAAATACAAGTTTCATCACACCTGCTGGGAGAGGATTGGCTATTGAAATGCTACGTCAGGTACTTGGATTTTGCTAACAGCTTTGTTGGCTGATTCTAAAGAACTAATCTCCAGGACCCTGACCATACCTCAGCTGGAACCTTGTCACAGGGACAAACAAATTTCCATTTGAGGTGTAGCGCTTTCCATCAGCACTTGAAGTTAATCGATTTATAAGGGAGGATCTCCAAGACAGTGGGAGGGTGGGCTTCATCTCTTCCTTCTCTCTCTGAGGATTCACCAAGCGATGTCATTTGTTCAAGGGCTGGAGATATCCAAAGAAGTATTAAGACTTGGCCAAGGTCGACTGTTGACACTTGCCTCCTAATTGCCCGGGAGCTGCATGGGCGCGCAATCTGTTTCCAAATGCAGAACTGCACTTTAAGAGATTACAGAGGCACACCTGGAATACATATTACTCTTTAGCATCACACAAGACTTGTCCCTCTGTTTATCGGCTCAGATAGGTTATCCTGGCAAAAGTGTGGGCGCGCACTTCCCAAAACACTCGGGCACGCTCTTTAATAACAGGGCATGCCGGTAAAAAACCTTGGCATGCAGAGGCAGATGACTGACTGGCAGCAGCACAGGCAAAACTGCATTACCACATAGAAGGGTTTTACAAGACAATACTAAGAGGAAACAGAGGCATGTTCATGTCCTTCAGTTACTCTGTAGCCTATTATAGGAGGCTGTAAAGCACATACGAAGCACATACTGCAGTGACCGTCTGACTGAATCAATACCGGCATGCTTCATGTGGCGCAGGCTCAAACACATTCATTCTTGCAGTTACAAACAGACAGGGTGTTTATAACCAAATCAACAGGAGCAATATCAGTGTTGCGTGTCTAAGCTATAACCTTACTGCTGTGTCTGCCATATGCCTTTTTTTGTGTATCTGCTCCATTAACTCTTCTTAAATGCTCATAAAGATATTTGTTATTGAAGAGTATTTCATCAGGGTAAGTCATCTTCGGGGTGGGTAGATTTCAAGCCAAAGTCATTAATTGTGGTTCTTAGTGTGGTTTCACGGCGGTTTACACCCTAAAAAAAGAGAAAGTACAAAAGTAAATCAGCCCCGAGTGGGAGGCTTTTAGCTAATCGAACTGTCCGCCAGGTAAACGAAGCACACCAGGAGTTCAGGAAACTTCTGACAGCCGATGGTGGCAAGTGTAATAGAAAGTGCTGGCTCATTAACATAGGGCTCAGGTAGTGGCCCTGCGCTGTCCCTTCCAGGCTCATTATCTCAACAGCAATCCACCTCAGCCATAGCTAATTGGCTTCAAAACACAATAAAACTTCCAACATTTCGAGAAATCATTAGAACAAGGTTGTTTAGGGGGCTTGCTAGCAAGTTTCAGCAGGTCTGGTAGCAAAAAGCGTCAGATGGCTGCGGGTTCACCCTTATTTCTCCACTGTAATGATGGATCCCACACACTGGGAAAAAGTATGAACTGGAAAGTGATAGGGACACAAACAGGAGAGGGTGAGGCTGTCCTCCTTTTAGAGAAACAGTGCATTTTGCTCATGCAGTTCTGCAGTGCAAACACATTGCCACATAGAACTACAGACATGTGCCCAAGAAGAAAAGAAGCACCCCTACTGTCACCTCTACATTAATAGCTGCAGTGAAAAGAAAACTAAACACCGATGCGGTTTAACCTAATTCACAAAACAGCATTAACATTGTTTCATGTTTGCATGACCTTAATGAATCGATCTGTCACCAGCGCTTGCTGCTCAAAGCCGATCAAAATCAGATGAGAGCAAACGTCTCACCAGACATTAATTTATTCACTCACGGATGTCACAAACCAAACTATATGTTGTAACAGCTTATTACGCCATGTCTTATTATTTCTGTTAGACTGCTGCGTGTCAAGGCGTTAAAGTGAGCAAGACAGATACTGCACTATGTTTTCCTCCAGTTTGCAAGTAAATAATGTCCCAAAATGAAAACAAGAGAGCTGTTGCAATTCTTTTTTTTTTTTGTAACTGACAAATTGTTGAGTAAATTTGCAGCAGTACTGACAGGTAGAGCCTGCGGGGCATAGAAGCTAAAATATCACGCTGCCTCTGCCTTAGGCATTTAGAGTTTGTTAAGGTGTTTTGAAGGGGGCGGGTGGGGGCGTGGGGTAAAAACACAAACTATCCCCAAAGTATCTGCTTTGTGCGGCAGGTGAGTCACCCTCTCTCTTACATCTTTAGGCTTACTTCTCTCCGAATTTCAGTGTGAGATGTGTTAGGTTGAATATAAAAAAGAAGAAGAAGACGACGCAGATTTTAAATCTGGGGATGCATTATTTCTTCACTGAGTTCGTCAACTGATTCTGGATATCACACTTCCTGCATCCTCAATCATATTTTTTCCCTTTTTTTTCTCAGACATTTTTAGATTAATGACATTTACTTCACTCCAAACTAGTCCACAGCAAAGGAGAGTATCTGAAAACCTGACTAATTTATAAACCCATCATTCTTCAGCTAATGCCAGCTTAATGGTAACACTATGATGTATTTGTCCTGCCTTTCTCCCTTCACCCCAAAAAGTCATGGCTGATGCCTGTCCCTTCCTGAGCCTGGTTCTGCCAAAGGTTTCTTCCTGTTTATAGGGAGTTTTTCCTTCCCACTGTCACTAAAGTGCTTGCTCATAGGAGGCCATTTGATTGTTGGGGTTTTTCTCTGTTTTCTCTGTATTATTGTAGTGTGCTTACAATATAAAGCGGCTTGAGGCAATTTTTTATGTGATCTGCCGCTATATAAATATAATTGAACTTGAACTATTTAAACTAGCTTTCATTTCTCTTAACATAGTAGATCATGACACTACCATGGTGCCCTGTTTAAGAAGGTTAACATCATCAACTCGCAGCAAGAAGGTCATGGATTTGGATCCATTGGCAGGCTGTTCAAAGACATGGATGACTCAGGTTCACTGCTGACTGCTTGAGGTTTTCTTTCAAAATCTTCACACATCCTTCTTTCTTCATGATTCTTTCCACCTTGACAAGATTCCCAGTTCCAGATGCACTGAAGCATCCCACAGCATAATTTCCCCCACCACCATCTTTCACCATGGTGACGCCGTTTTTTTTGGGTTGTACACCTCTCCTTTCTTTCTCCAAACATAAGCACTGTCTCTGTGGCAAATGACCTCTTCTTTAGTCTCATCTGACCAAAAGGACACGCTTCTGTTACGGATCATCTCTCTCCAGGTTTCCTTTAGCATACTTTAGTCTAGCTTGAAGGTGTCTCTTCTGCAGAAGTGAAGTTTTTCTTGGTCTGCAACTTCAAAGTGTGCAGGGTTCTAGTGACTGTCTTCTTTGAGACTACAATTCCCAGCTTGGCTAAGTCATTCACTGGTGTCCTGGCAGTTGTTCTGGGGCCTTTAGGCATGTTTTCTTTCCAGAGTCTTTGAAATCTTTCACTTCCTACCTATCTCTGCCCATCTCTGCCAGGCTTGTTCTGTACTGCGTGTCTCTCTTTGAATTTTTTTGATACTTCTCACTCCAGTTTTTGACACTTGGAAACGCTGCGATAACTTTATATACTCACTTCCTGCTTTGTGAGCATCAACAATTTTTTTTCCCCAAGCCTAAAGTGATTTCTTTTGATTTTGGCATAATGCTTTTCTCAAGTGACAGCTAAATCCCTAGCTGAAGTTTTTATGCTGTGTGAAAATGGTAAAAAACTCAATTTTAACTTGATTTTACAAGCTTTGAGCATTCCAAGTTTAAAGCACTGCACTGAACAGCAGTGGTTTGTCCTATGGCTCAATAAAAATCTGTTTTTCAGTGGCTAGTGATATCATTTTTTTCTAAAATAATTCTGTTATTGTGTGCAAATAGAATAAAATGTATGCTTTTTAAGGAAAACTAACATATTTAGAATTGCTATGTTGAAGATTCCTTCCTCTGTTAAAAAAAAGCACTTCGGAAAATTTTGACAAAAATATAAAATTTCAATAGGTGGCAAATAATTTTGTCCTCATTGCTGTGTTTTTTAAATTGATTTTTAAAAATTAATTCATTTTAAATTTGTAGTTGTGTTGTTAAAGTTCTTTACCATTGCTAGGAGACGTGCAGCATCTTTATCACCTCTTCTTCCCACCGCCCTGCCTATATGCCGCCAAGCTGCAGAGATCAACCACAGCCTAACTGAGACCCGGAGTATGCTTCAGGTTTCAGTTACGCACATAAACCATGGGTGAAGCGTAAGCAGCTTCTGTATATTAACAAAACAGAAGCGTGTCGTGTGTGTAAGTTCCTTGTGTAATATAAAAATTTGTTGCTTTGGCCCACCTGTGACGTTTGACCGGATGCCAGAAAATAAATGTGCACCAAGGCCACATGCCTACTATGGAGCTGTTCTACACACCGATATCATATTAAACAGACTCCCTTGACTGAACAAGTGTTTTCCAGGAAATTCTGGCCCAGCAACTGAGAAATGTCTGTACGGGTACAGCGTGATAAGAAAATATATCCTATGAGCCTCGTGCGCTTGAAAAGCACTGAGCGTTGGAGAATGTGGATTAAACTCTGCCTTTCATCAAGTGTAGGCAAATAGCAGCAGGAGATGGTACCTTTCATTCGGCACCTGTCTGCCCGCACTCACACACGCCCTGTCTGCCTCTTTCATATGCATCAGCGGTCCTTGCAATTATTTTAGATTAGCCAGACCCCACTGCAGGGAGAACAGCCTCAGCCTGGGCCTTTTTGCAGCAGCGAGGCCTGGCTGGTGATATATCCAATGTGAAGTCTTGAAGTTAGTGGTGAACAGAAGCCCAATCCTGCATTTTTCTCAGTGTGTGTGTGTGGTTTTTTTTTCATTTATTTTTTTTTACACTTGCTCAGGCAGCTTCAATCAGGTTACAGCGCTCAACGTAAAGACGTTTTTATTATCCTTTACCATTTTCCGTCACGATGTCCTGGTTATTAAGAGTCTCAAAGACTTCAGAGTTGACCTGTTCACCTCGCCCAGAGAAGATATGCTCGCTATGATCGCCCGGGATCAATGATGGTGCGAGGCTGAGAACAGAGAGAGAGCAAATAGAGAAAGACAGAGAGAGGAAAGAGAGAGATAGAGAGACAAAGAGACTGTTCCACATCAAGTCCTAAAGCTGATCGATTTCCTCCTAACAGGGCCTAGTAGCATTGATCGCAGTGTAAGTAGCTTCCTCGCTGTGGCTTACGCTGAGGCCCACACAGTATCGCCGCAATGGTCCACTGATACAATGATACCACACAGAGACTTATTTCACTGAGGTGTTCTCAGTGTTTCCTAATGATATGGTTCGGAGAGCCGTTTTGCAGCCTTGATATGACGTGCATGCCGTGGCACGTAGCAGTTTCGCGAATTTGGTGAATGAATAATGTGTCAGACCACATGGTGGAGGCTGACCTGCATGGGA
>VUQG01044051.1:13151-26488 GCA_015106755.1 Etia nguti | reverse complement strand
ACAAATCTGGAGGAAAAAAAAAAAAAAAAAAAAGATAAAAAAAAAAAAAAAAAAAAAAAAAAAAAAATGGATCAAAGCTACAGAAAAGAATGATGCTTATAAAAACTGTTGGTATAATGAAAGCTTAAGGATTGGGGACTATACGCAATGACCCGATTATCTTGAATACACTGCACCTAGGTAGATCTCAATGCTGTAACCTCCACCATTGCTGAAAATTTATATGCAGAGAGTAACAGTGAGAGTATTCCCACCAGCATGTCTAGAGTCTGAAATTTATTTCAGATTCACCAGAACTGTAATGTGCTGCAGTGGGATTACAAGTGATTTGCAGCCATGAAATACTGTAGTGTGGCACACTGAAACACATGAGGCTGTGTTAAAACAAGTGTTCACAATTCTCTTTTGCCAGAAGCAAGACAGGGGTTTTGCATGTCAAATGCAACTTTTTGCATTACATAAAGACATATTTGTAGACACACAGAAAGGATTCTGTACAGATGGTGATTTGGATGTGGTTTCATATGTATATAATCATATGGTATGTTATACTACAATATAGTATGTGGTATTGAAAGCATATAGTAAAGAAAACATAGCAGGCTATATATTATGATGCTTTGTTCATTGACCTTACATTTCAATTACATTAAGTGTTGTCACTTGACCACATTATCAGCCTGTCAGAGAGCTAAATTATTATCATTTCATTTTTTATAAAAAAAAAAAACTATTTGGGTTAAGTATAGCATAAATGCTTCAATCTGTACAGCGAACCACTGGGTGAATCCCACTGGTAGCATAACAGTAGATGCACTTCATTTGCTCGTCATTCGGAGCTCTGTAAGTGCCGTACTCATATTCTGGGAGAAATAGTACTAAAATATCCATGAGATGGATAGGCCTGGTCGAACCTGGCCTTTCAAGATCAGCCAGGATGGAGCATCAATAATATATTATCAGTCATCAGCGTTGCATATTAGATGGAGACTCGGAGACAGGCTACAGTACTAAGGTGATTACCATCTGTAACCCTCAACTGCTCTTTAGCTGGACTTTGAATGGAGATACAATTTTTCTTGGCAGTATACAATACTGACGGGAAGGTTTGCGATTTTTAAGAGTCCTCTGTTATCCATCACTAAGCTGAAATCTTTAAAAGGTTTCACTTCTGTGATTTTGTTTCTGAGAGCGGTAAAGCAGCCTTCTATGAGAATTTTTTAACAAGCAGCAAAGTCAATATGCTATCAATCGTTATTTTGACATTACATACTTTGCTGTTCTAAAATAAATTAGCTTGGTATCAACAATTTATTCATTTTGGTGAGCTACAACAAATTGATTAATTCTGTCTATTCCGAAAGTTAATGACATCAAAGTGAAATAAAGGATGTAAACTAATGTAGAGCTGTAAAGCTAAAGTAAGGGGGGAAAAATCTTATAATAATCCAGAGTGTAAAATATATCTTAAAATTCATATTTGCACTTTCAAATATGGTCTGAAATGAACCTCACGAGTTTTGATTCTAAATGAAACTGTCACGGTCTTGTGTCGGTGACCCAGCGTTTCGAGTTTTGTTCTGTTTTTGATCTTTGATTTCATCATTGTTATTACTATTAGTGATTAGGTCTCTTTCTCAGTATTTCTAGTACTCTAGTTCTTTGTTCCGTGATTTCCAGTTCTTAGGTTTTGTTCCTGCGTCCCTTTTGTTCAGTGTCAAGTCTGTGTCTCTGTCTGTCGTGTGCTTCCTGTTTTATTTTGATATCCTGTGTGCAGTTGGCTGGTTTTGCTTCCCCTTGTCTCGTTAGCCCTGATTTCTCCCAGCTGTGTTTCCCTCCTGTCTCCCATTCCCTGATTACTCAAGAGTGTATTTAAGCATTGTGTTTTCCATGCTCTGTGTCACATTGTACCCTCACCATGCTGTGCATTTTTTTTTCCTTCTGTGGGCCTGAGGAAACTCTAGTTCCAAGTCCTGGTTTGTTTTCCTAGTTTGTGTTTCTTAGTTTCTAGATGCAAGTGTCCAGTTTAGTTTCTGGTTTTCTAGTTTGAGGTTTCGGTTTGTTTTTTGTGAAGCTTACTTTTATGGAAGGTTAAACTTTAAGTTTAACCTTCCATTTCCGAGTCCTGCGTTTGGGTCCTTCATCCTGCCTGCTGCACAGCACATCATGACAGAAACTGCTTTTTTTTTTATTTTTATTTTTTTAAATTTCTCTAATGACAAAAAAACCTTGTACCAATCAACTTACCGGAAATAAATGTTGGTGAAATAGCCCTAAACTAGGACTTGATTAGTGATTAAGTGGAGCCAACATTTAAGACCTCAAAGATTAATGTGTTATATTTAATGTTCAGAATGCAGGAGGTGAGCATCTGTTTATGAGGGCGGACAGTGACATTCGAGAATCAGACATGAGTGGGAGTTCTTGCAAAGCTTTGAATTCAGACATAAAAGTGAAAAGTTGATGTATGAAAACTGAAGAAGTTGTTTGATCTTGTGATTTATTTGCCCTTTCAGTAAATTGTTTTGGGAAATTAAAATGAATTCCTCAATTCAATGTTTTGTTTCTCATCAAACGCCCCGTGTCAGATGTCCACAGATTTGATGGTACTCTTATAGCTCATTGAAACAATGCTTTATTGCTCCTGAACAATTATTTAGTTAAATCAGTTGTCTATTATACAACTGCAGTTTGGTTTTAATGTGATCACCACACTGAACATGGATCAGAAAAGCTGGCTGTTAAAAGATATAAGAGCATCTCCCATCTCAAAGCAGTGTTCCTGTTTAGCTATAAATATGTGAAACATGGAGGGGCTTAATTTTGTTTTGAAGCTGCTTTGCTGCATCTTGTACGGGAAATCTTGAATCTGTGCAGGGCACAATGAAGTCTAAAGACTACCAAGACATCCTGGAGCAAATCATAGTGCCCTCGAGAATGTTTGAGAAAAACCACCGGACTATTGTTAAATGGTCCTCCATTAACCTAAATCTTAATCCTTGAAAATTTAACATGTATAGAAAGATCTGAAAATTGCAGCGTGGCGATGCCACCTTCAAATTTAGACAGCTTGAGTAGTTTGCTGAGGAAGAGTGGGCCACACTACCTGTTGGCAAATACATACTCTTATAGTAAAGTATCACTTATTTATTTATTTTTCTGTTTTATAAAATATT
Source organism: Etia nguti (assembly GCA_015106755.1). Classification (NCBI taxonomy): domain Eukaryota; kingdom Metazoa; phylum Chordata; class Actinopteri; order Cichliformes; family Cichlidae; genus Etia; species Etia nguti. Next base: position 23,312 of record VUQG01044051.1, on the reverse strand, counting down.
AAACTGAATCGATAATCAGAGTCCGATTTGTGTTAAAAATTGAATAAACAATAAGGGATGCAATTAAACTTACCAGTTTTAAGTTAAGTAACAGAGATAGCTGTGTTTTTTATCATTTATTGTGGAAGGGTAGCAACAAATTTGTCCACATCTGTTTTTCTATTTGTGTCTTTAAGTTATGTAAATGGCTTACTTTATGAAACAGGAGCACAGTGGATGATTGTTGTACACCCAGCCCCCACCCACCAACTCTCCAGGAATCACAATTTCTAAATCCAAGTTAAATCCCTGCTTTTATGGACCCACAAATGTCTGTTAGGTAACCATAGTGTGCACTTGAAAAAGTTTTTGTGTATGTGGGTGTTTTCCGATGCTACCCACTGCTGTTAAACCAGCAATAGACTGCTCCCAGAATTAAGTGCCAAAGCTGGTGGCTGCCACTAACACCTTAAAATGCTGTTTTATAAAGGCAAAATGGGCTTCACACCGGATGACTCCCATTAAAAAGAACTCCTACAAACTGGAGCCCTATGTTTTAATGTTTATGACAATGAGAGGAAGCGTATAAGGAGCTTGTCAGTGCTGTCCTCTCAGATGCCCTTAACCAAAACCTCTTTGACAAATAGTTTTAATGGATGAATGCTTATCTCTATTCTGGTGAGATGAGTTATGTGATTTCACTGTTCACCTCTGCTGAATGGTTTCACTGGTTTGTGCTAAATAAACATAGAAGACTGCAAATGGACTATATAAATACACTGGATCCTGCACCATCTCAGGGCAAATAATTCATGGCTCATGACCATTAGAACTGAATGCTAAGCCAGAAGGCTGATTTTAATCATCCTGATGAACCTAAAAATGCTGAAGTACCGTGCAAGGTCATCGTGTGACATTAATTGAAGTTAATGACATGAGGCTTTTGTGTAAAATTTGACCTTAGCTGATGGGTTATTTGGAGCATGTAATTGTGCTGGATTAACATGATACTAATCTCTTGCCTTTAATCTCCCAGTAATGTAAACCCAAAATTGATCCACATGCCTAAATGGACATGTTTTTTTCCCCCCTTTAAATCTGCACCATATCAGATGTATTACCTCAGTGAGGCACTTCATCAGAACAACTCACAGTCAAAGTGACATTTTGGGCTGCATTGCATTTTTTGCCTGCTCTGAAAAGCCCCTTTTCCTTCTTAGTGTTTCAGAGGGACTGACAGGGCAACCCTTCTCCAGCAAGGCTAGCAGCCAGGCAGTCTACGCTGTGATACATAAAGCATCAGATTGCACATGAGCACCAATCCAAACAACTTGTCATGGAAAGATATTTACTCCTTACTTCAGACATTATTCACACACAACTATGCCCTTGGTGGATAGAGAACCATCTTGGGCTGAAAGAAGAGTAATCTTGTTCACCTCATCTGTCCTGGAGAAAAGGATGAACAGACAAAGGCAGAGGTGTGGTAAAAATATAGCGTTAGAGCTTCGTATCATGAAATGGCATATGGATTACATGGAAGATTTCCTTTTATTAAAGCATATACTGTCAACACAGTGTATGTTTCACTTTTTTACGTGTCATTTGATGCCATGTTGTGTTGAACATGGACACCTAAGACTAACCCTAGCCATTATTTATCATTACACATAACAAAAATAATTTTTCAACACAAAGTTGAAAATCCAACGTGCTGGTAGAGAAGCAAAGATGGAAATGTTAAAGGAGACACAAGGAGGGGGAGAAGATAAAATTCAGGGAAAGGAAAAAATGGCTTTTGAAAATCTTATGCACTTTACAACATTCTTTCTCTGTAATGTTTTCAACCTTCGCGCTGCAGGTGTTTCTTGCGGATAGACTATTTGTTGTTCTCTTTTCCCTGTGCTCTTCAGGTTTCTGCTTATTCATGTTTCTTGAGTTTTTTTTTAAACTCTTGGACATTAAAAACAAACAAAACAAAAAACTGATGTGATGGATTATTGTCACAGTAAAGAGAAAGACATAAAATGTATAATTATAACATTTAGATTTTAGACGATAACATTGTTACTCTTCATTCAAACATGTTTTGCAATAAAACATACTTGAGTTCTTAAAACAATGACATTTGTATTTTGTTTTTAGTCTGTGGATTCGGAACAGGGGTTGTAAACTTTTGTGTATGTGGGATTTGCGCGCTGTTTCCCACACTCACTGAAATCGATCTCGATACATACGGGTTAAATTTGACCAGGAAAAGCCAAAAATATAAAATACTGAGCATTTTGGCAACTTTGAGGTAATTATTTTGCTTTTTATGCCCTCGTCGATATTGTTGCAAGATTAAACTGCTTTCAGTAAAAATCTCATTACTCTGTCAAATGGCCAGGAACAAACAAATTAAATAAAATTAATGGTGATTGTGCCTGCTTTGTGCTGGACATGTAAATTAACAACCACTGCTATTGATAATGTTTCAGAGCTTGTTTTATTTGGGGCTTGTTTGAAAACAAGAAGAAAGAGAAAAGAAAATGTGGGAGTCATAGAATGGTTGGACACAGAAGAATTTATTCTGATAGATGCTGGGAACCCCCGCCATCATTTTATTTTACTGGGTTACTTATTGTTAGTGTTTATTTACATCGTCATGAAGTTATTTTTGACATATATCATGTTCACTGGCAATTCAGTTATAATGTTTTAGTAGGTTAAGCATGATTCCCAGGAGCAAAGCTCATGCAGAAAAGGGGTGGGGCAGCGTGGCGTCCTAGGAGTTTTTAAAAACTGGAAACATAATTTGATAACAGCACGAGTTTATTATGTGTTTATTTAGTCTCTTTTCTTTTGTGAAGTTGCTGCGGTCTCAGATTTATTGGGGACAGACTTTGTATTGATCAACAAGAGCACTAGTCCATTCTTTAATGGTTTTCAAGTTGAAAGGTCTGACATATCAGTACAACCAGCTATAAGGACTTAGAGTTGTTTTAACTCTGCAGATAATGTAAAAACATCCAGGTTTATGTTAAACCCCGGTTTAACACTTAAGCAACCACTGAGCAGTAGACCGTTTGCTTTCAGACTCACAACAGGGACTCTGGTGATAACTCTGGTGATGACTGTCCATCTTACTGCTGTAAATCATATCTGTCAATCAGTCATCCTCTATGCAGAGCCTCATTAGTCTAACTACACAAGAGCTGCTTTTTACATGCAACATTAGTGTTATGTGTGGTGCACAACTCCTGAACGATGCTGCTGCTTTTGCCTCCACACAGACATTATATATGAAAGACAATATCCATAATCATGCACTTATGCATATATTGTAGCACTATAATACACAAACATGAAGCATACTGTATGAAGTAAGCATAAGTAAGAAGTAAAAAAAAGCCACCAATCTAACTTTAATTTGGACTTTACTACAGGAACCACTCTAAAAGGCTATTAAAGGCAAAGTCTGACACAGGATGCCGTCACCTAATGTGTATGTAATGGGGCGCACTAAAGGGGCCATAAACACTGCCTGGCATGTGGAAAAACAGTTTAATGGTTTAGAGGATCTTATTGTTTGTGGAATTTATAGGAAGAGACAGCAATTGTGAGCCAAGAGGATGCCTGGCTTCCAGATAGACTTATCTGGCTTTGAGTCAAATGTCTGCAGTGCATTCTTGGAACCTTGATCTCTTGTTGGAGTGTTCATATCACTCCAACATTTAGGGATGGCAATTGATATGAATGTAGCACTTCCAATTCCATTATCTATATCACTTATCGATTCTTTTATTAATCTCTTATTAATGCTCGTTGGGCTCATATTCGCTCCGCTTGAACAGTCACCACCACCACCACTCTGCTGTGATCAGTGTCAGCGTTAGTATTTAGGTCTGAACACAAAGCCAACAAGACAAAGCAAAGTTGAAAGAGACTTTCAAGTAATCGCCACATCTCTGTATCTTGTTGATGCTAACCTGCCAAAAAGTAGCTATGCTAAGCAGGAGCAGAAAAGTCCTGCTGCTAAAAAAGTCCTCACCAGCATAGAAGGAAAAGTTCAAACTTTTCTGCTAATGAAGGAACATTGCCATAGAGTTTCTGCTTATTTTTATTTGTTCTCTAAATAGCATCAAAAACATTACCTAATGTAGCTTAAATCACTAGAGATTATTAGCTAATTTTAACGTTCTGATCCACTAGTTTGCTGGTATATCGTGAATGGCAAGCCAAGGAGCTGATGTGCATTATTATTTTAGTTTGTTAAAAATTTCTATTCCTATTCTGATCGAATTGGGCTTCAGTGTTTGTTTACAGCACAGCTCCAGATCCAGATCCAAGTCAAAAGGATGTTACCTGTCTATGTCCTGCAGCAGCCTGTATTCAGTTTGAATATTGCTCTAAACTGATATGGATCAGTTTGTCTTTTATTCACTGTAATAAAATTAAATTCACCAAAAATTATAAAGCTTTACTTTTTGTTTTACTGACATTCACTGATGATGACTTCACATAACTAAGCAGTGTGTTGTCCTGTTGTCGACAGTGAATCCCCCACTTGCTCTTATAATAATTATTATAATAATATATTTTTGTCATTTTCTAATCATCTTTGGAACAGGTGGGTACAAGAAGGAAAGAGTTGCATTTCCTTCTTCAAACTTTATAAAAACACTAATTTGGATCGTGACTTAAATACATATACTAAATCCAATTTAAAAAATATTGGAATGTCATATTTGCATATGTTCTAAATATGAGGACACTATACATTAAACATCTCTGCATTTGCAGGTATATATCTGAAAATCATAGTTGGAATCGCTGCTTTGCATTTAATCGTGTGTGGCTTCCTGTCTGTGTATTTTCCATGTCCGTCCTCAGCTATGCAGCAAGCTTGGGGAAACTCCCATATCAACAGCTCTGTTATTCCCCCCAGTGTTTGGTACTTGCAGCAGACAGTATGAGCAGACGTGACTCATCCTGGGATGAAGCCTCCTTGCACATCCCATCTCCCACTTTCCTTCTTTCTTTCTTGCACACTCCCTCTGTGCACCAGTTATCTGTTTGTGTTCCTGCTTCCCTAGCCTTGACTGGCTGACTCGAGAGTCACAGTGGCACCGTTGCCCCAAGGCCAAAACAAGGCTTGATGAGCAAAGACACACTTTTCTCCCTCTTCCCCCTCCCACATGGGGACCACCTGTGATATGTGTGGTCATATCTCTGTCTACCAATCACTGGAGATGTTGACTGGGTTTCTGTACAGTGGGACTTTTGTATACGGTTCAGACACCTTTATAACCTTCATTTTTTTTTCTAGAAAAACATGCCTGAGACTTCCTTTTATCTGAATAAAACTTGGTGCCTCAGACACTCTGGCAACAACCCTGATGTTGAAAGCAATGCAGGAGCTGTTTTGTGTGCAAATATTGTAATTTACATCTTTGTTATGCATATTCTTCAGCCTGTTTCATCTATCTTACTTTGTGTTTTTCCCAGAATTCTGTCAGACAAGCTAAATGTGAATAGTTGTGGAGCTGAGACTTGATGCTTAGATGCAAATCAGATTTAAATCACAAAAAATGACTTGATATTTCTTTCATTTTTCCCACTTTGAAACGTGACTTTTTTGAATAGGTTTTCTAAAGACTTGAGATGTAAATTCAACATATTTCTAGAATATACTGCACAGAAAAAGTAAGAAAACACTGAAATTACACTTCAAATCTTGATGAATTAAATATTCAGGCTGAAAATTGTTTCTGATATAAACAGTGTAATTTGTTGAGAAGAAAATGATGGAAAAACAGCCAATGAAAACCATGATTATCAACTCTTTGAGAACTGGTCAGCATTTTTTTTGCCAGGTCAGTTTGACCTGGCATACCTATTTTAAATATTTAATAGAATTACACATTAAAAACCAGTTTTCTACCAAGACTGAGAGTGTACAACCATTCTATCAATTCTGTGAGGCTTTTCTTCTATACTGGATGGCTTGAGATAAATGTGTTGAAGATGACAGTACAAAATGACAATACATGTAGCAAGTATACTACACATAGCTAAATCCATAATACAAAGTACACAAAAAGTGAATGGTTCTGAATACTTGCTGAATCCTTTGCAATTATGACCACCAACAGTAAAGCAACATTGCCATTTTGGCAGATCTTTCCCCAACTTCTATAATTCATATCACTGTAATGTAGTGGAGGAGGACATGCAGAGTTTGTGTCACAGAGGAGGCTATAAGGATGAGATAAGATAGATGCAGGTGATGTAAGGTGGTGACATTAAAGGGACAAGGGGAAAGAAGAAGTAATGCTTATCAGTAATTTCAGTAGTTCTGCTATAACCTACTTCGTTTACCACTTAAGTATGGATTCTTAAAGTTCCGTTGCAATAAAGCCTGCTTATAATGAAAGAATTTGGGAGATGCTTGCAGTTCTGTGTTTGTTATCGATTATTATCAAGTGAAGTCTTGGTGTTTCTGTCAGTGGTTTTGGACAGAGAGACACACTTGCACTATATCTTGTTTTTGTGTTTTTAGAAGGTAGAAGAAGGAATACATATAAGGGAACCCAAAGCAAGAAGAAAGACTGTAACAGAAAAGAAAAAGTAGTAGAAATGTATTTCAACTCACTGATAGGAGGAGGTTTTGAAAAAAAATAAAAAATAGAGACCTGAAAGCAAGCCATTACATGTCAATGAACTATGTAATATCAGGATAGGTAATTGGCCTTTAAGGACAAAGGATTGACAGTTTAATTATTTAATGGTCGGTCAATGGGTCCTCTAGCGTGTTCGTATCGCATAGAGACAATTCAGTCTATTACGCTGTGACACCAGTGGTGAGATTGTTATCTCGCTGAAGCTGTTGGTCACATAAAGCATTTGCTGTCTCTTTGTGCTGTAAAGAGCCTCGTGCAGCATGGTGCTCTTCACCACTAATTCTCGCCATTAAGAGCCTCCAGCACATTGCTGCTCTTTGTACACAAATCCCCTTTAATTATGGGATTTATACACCAGCAGAGTACGAACATGAATAAATAACTATAGAGGAGCACAAGCAAACACAGCCAGTTAATGCTTCCTCGGAGCGTGAGATTCTGCAAGGTCACCATAGATAAGGTGCACAGTTTATGACATGCATCTCAAGTAGAGCAAAATATTTCCTCCCAAGGGGTAGTTAAGTGTATAGAGTATCCTTAGCTTGGAAAAGAGATACTGCTGCAAAACTGCTATTGAGATTTAAAAAAACCCATTTGAAATCATGTATCCAAGGTTGAGTATCTTTTTAGAGTGGTGATTCTGATATATTACAGCCTAAAGTAGGATGCACTGAATAAAATGAATTTATCACATTGTTTTGCGTTATAGCAGCAACTTGAGGTAATCAGACGATGAAGGACACTGGCTGTACAGTACTGTCTGTAAGCCACATAACTTGCTTCCATGCGGATTGTGCCACTGGGGAGGACTGTTTAAGATTCAAGCAGTGTGTTAGACAGAGAATAGGAAAAGCCTTTTTGTGTCCGTGAATACCCAGGCAATCAAGCCATCAATTATTCAAGCTGCATGCAAAGAGAAACCATCGCAAGCTGTCCATTGTCGCTTCGTCCCAAGACTCCTAATGTTGTTCACACAGCAGTGGAAGAATGAAAATTCAACAGAGCTATTAGAAACTAGACTGCTGTAAAAATATAGATAAAATGGTCCAAACATGCTAATGAGCTAATCACTTATAACTAGATTTAATCACAGCATGTAAATAAATACACCCTAAATAGACAGAAGGGAAATTAATAATCTATTGACCTAAAGAAGATTTTTAGAGGGGCTGCTGTACTTTGGTGGAGTTAAATTCCCCAACTATCTGAACAATACCTCAAATAGTCTTTGAGTTTCACACTCACTCAAAAAGAGTACAAAATTTTTCATAAAGGAAAGACTGAAAGAAACATTTCATTTGTTTTTTCTGCACTTTTAGGCTTGCTTTTAGTAACCATAGCTAGAATATATATGAAAGCTGACATTTAACTTGCATCCATTATTTTACATTAATAAGACAGTGGAAAGCAGAGCTGTTGTAACATCTTGTTCTTATTCAAGAGGAAAGTGACAAGCATGGCTATGATATGGGCAAACCAAGTTTGACTTGTGTCAGAATGACAGAGAAAGAGAAGCAAACCGCATCATCTGTCATGACATTATAATAACATGATGGATACAGTTTGGTGGTAAGATCTTGTGTGGCTGCGAGTTGAATGTTGAATGTGACTGCTGATAGAAACAGTCTGACTTTTGAGTAAATAAAAAAGATGTAAATACAAAGAAGAATCGTCATTATAAAACACAATGTACTTCTTAAACTACCTTAAAATGATATATTTTCAACTGAAGAGAAGCATCTGTCATTATTTAACTCAAATAGGTACATAAAATAACAAATACAGAAAAAAAAACAAATAACTCAAAGACAATGGACTCATTCATAATCAGGAATAACAATAATAATTATTATTAGTTAAAATATTTAGTTTTTTAATAGTTTTTCAAAACAGCTTAAGCCAAATTGCCTATAATATTCTATCAGAAATTCTCAGCTCTTTTAGTAATTAAAACTGACTTCTGTCCTCACTGGGTTTCATCACTTACAGATAATTACTAGGTTGTATTCAGCTAATGCTGAAGAATATTTTCATGAATCTGTGAATTTCTTGTCTCGGGCTGACAAACCAGGTGCTCCTGGTCCTTTCTTTCTTTCCTCTGTTAGTCTTGTCGTATTATCTTTGGTGTCAAAACATTTTTTTTAGTGAGTGTCTCAAGCGAAACGATCTACAGTATATCTATCTAGATAGATATACAAGAAGAAGATAGTAAGGTGGTAAGCCCTAGTCTGAAGTAAAGAAAGGCGACAAATTGCAGTTCCTCTATAGTCACTTGATGCTGGCTCTAAAAAAAGAGTCAGTTTTGGTGAGTGAAATTCTAGTTTACTTTATTAGTCTGTCATTTAACACTTAGTAGCCTATATATGAGTCTATGCATTACACTCAAATGGTTACAGAATGCAGCTGGCATTAAAAAAAAAATATAACAATCACTATTAAGGGCTGTACAAGCCAAAATTCCTTCTTTCACTCTCACATACATTCTCATTTCACATACATATCTTGTCATACTCACATAGTTTGATTTTTAATTTTTATATTTTCACATTTGTAGTCTAACATTTACACATTACACATTTTAAGACACACATTATTATATTATGGTCTGATATACATGTATTTTAAAGTACACATTCATATATTTTGCTCTCTTGCACATGGCTTCAATATGCATTTAATCTTACAAATAACATATGCATTTAACAAGAGAATGTATGTATGAATGTCTGAAAAAAATATATGTATGCAAGAGAAGAATGCATGTCTATCAGAGAGTATAGTGGAAACGGAAGCAATATAATTGAAGCGGAAGGCAGGCTGTCTGTTCCGCTGTGGTTGGCTGAGAAGAACAAGCGGGCTCACATTCAGGTGTCTAACAGCAGGGAAGGGGAAGAAGAAAATTGAGTACTTCTGCAAGCTGTTCGTGTGTTAAGAAATAGTTTATCATCTCCTCAAACAGTCACATCATGGTCCTTGTCACTTAAGGGAGATAGGACAGGCTGCATCCAGTATTACCCAAAGCACGGTGAAAAGTGAGCTGAAGGAACTAGGCAACAACCGTATGGCTTCAACGGGCCAAGCATCTGCACAAAGTCTGACTGGACTGCACCAGTCTTTATAACATCAGACCCAGAAACACTCTTGCAACTGGACCTACCAATCAAGAAAAACAAACCAGACTGCTACTTAACCGTACAATGCGAAATACAGAATATTAAATGTGCTTTGCTAATTTAGCAACTACTTGTGAGCTAAATGTAAGTTGATGTTCACTTTAAGATTACATAAGACTAAATGCTCTTTATCAACGTGGGTAGTGGTAGCTACATTAGCCTACTTAACTGAAGCTTGGTTTAATGTTTGTTATTTTTTTTATTGTTTTATATTTTTTGGATGAAGTTAATGTTGCTAGATGACATCAATCCAACTGTGAATGGGTCATTATCCACAACGGTGTGAAACACTTATTTTAAAAAGGCAGCAAAAAAAAAAAAAAAAGAAAAAAAAAAAGCTAAAA
>VUQG01044050.1:55536-66358 GCA_015106755.1 Etia nguti | reverse complement strand
AACAAACACACCAACAAACATCAAAGGTGACAGACATAAAACAGGCCTGATGATAGTTAAAAACTAATTTGATCCAAAAGCCATAGTAAAAAAATGAGTTTTAAGACGCGATTTAAAAGAATGTATAGACTCAGAAGTGCGAATAGAAGCGGGGAGACTATTCCAGAGTCTAGGTGCTGCAATTGCAAAGGCCCGATCACCTCTGGACTTCAGCCGGGATCTAGGTTGTTCTAAGAGCATCTGGCAAGATGATCTTAGTGCCCTCCTGGGGTTATACAAGCGGAGGAGTTCAGTCAGGTAACTGGGTGCCAAATTGTTTAAAATTTTAAAAGTAAGCAAAAGAATTTTAAAATCTATACGGTGTTTGACAGGGAGCCAGTGCAAATTAGCTAGAACTGGGGTGATATGATCATACTTTCTAGTACCTGTCAGAAAGCGTGCAGCAGCATTTTGAACTAACTGCAAGCGGTAGAGGGAGGATTGTTGGAGGCCCAGGTATAGAGAGTTACAATAGTCCAGTCTAGAGGTGATAAATGCATGAATAAGTTTTTCAAGTACTTTTAAAGGAATATAGGGCTTCGCCTTTGATATCAAACGCAACTGATAAAAGCTAGTTTTTACCACTGAGGACACTTGCTTCTCCAATTTAAGAGAGCTATCCAAAAACACTCCAAGGTTTCTTACTGTGTGAGAGAGATGGCTGGCAAGAGGACCAAGGGTGTCTGTCAACTGACCCAGAGGAGTATGACTATCAAAGACAATTACTTCAGTTTTATTTTCATTCAAATTAAGAAAGTTTTGTGATAGCCAAACTTTAACATCATGAAGACAGTTGAACAAAGGTTGTAGTGGGTCAGAGACATCCAAGTTCAGGGGGAAGTAGATTTGGATGTCGTCGGCATAGCAGTGGAAGGAGATGTTATATTTGTTGAAAATAGAGCCCAAAGGCAGCATATACAGGGAGAACAAAGTAGGACCAAGAACAGACCCCTGAGGCACACCGCAGTGGATAGGATCAAAGTGAAATAAGATCAAAACAGTACAGTTACAGACAGGGGAATCATAACAACAAGCTAAAGGGTGCTAAAATGCTTCAGAGAGCTGAAGAAAAGGTGATCATCTGCCAAACAGTGATTGGTAATGTCTATTTGTGTTTTTTTATGTGCAATATTCTTGTTCATATTGAGGGATAAGCTGTAGTCAACAGGATTTACGAAGGGGTTATACAAATTTTTTTTTTTAAATGACCTGTTTTGCAAGTATCTTTATGACTCTACATTATTGTACCTCCTCTGTGGTCTACATTATAATGAATCCTGCCCCTTTGTTCCAATTTCTAATCCCCTTTTGGCCACGTCTCTTGAAAAAGAGATTTTTTATCTTTTTTTCTGAATAAAATAAATGATATATGAAATTCAGTTAGCCAACATAATGATTGCAGACTTTACATTTGTGACATGTTCTTTCTGGATGACTTCATATCATTCATGAGAAATATGTTTGACAGATTATAATAAGTCCTTTTAGACAGTTTAAACACAGAAAATGATTTTTTTTTGGCAAATGCCAGCAATCACTGTTTGGCAGATGATGACTTTTGACACGATTAATCCCGAATGTGCTCCGGTACCATCAGATAATAAGCAATTAAATTTGATAGGCAGGTTAATGCATATTACTGTGGAGTCAATGAGTTTTTCATGTACTGCAGCCTGACGTCACTTCTAGTAATGATACTTGATCATTGATAAGAAAATAAAGACATGCTATGGCTGTTTTTTTTTCTTCTTATCCCTGTGGTGTATTCATGATATAGATGTAAACTCGTCCTCGCTGTACTTCAGTATCTACAGTAACACAGAAGAGGAGCAAGCATGAACAATAACTTGAAGTAACAATTTCAAATGCAACTTTTCAAAAAGCTCAACAAATATCACCAAAAATACAAACTGTTTCTGAGCAGTTAGTCACAAAATGTGTTTGAGAGCTAATGCAATGTAATGTAATGTTACTGAGAGAGAGAGACATTAGTTTGTGGCATTAAGAGATAAAAAGATGAAAGACAGAAGAGGAAATGTGAGACTGTTCTGAAAGGTTAGCACTGCTCAGCTGTTAAACAGGACATTTTTAAATTTTACTGTTGTAATTCATTTAAAATCCCTCTGATTCTTTAAATCAGATATTAGATCTACACATTATGTGTGCCTGACGTGTTTCTATGAACCATCTTGCAAAAGAAATTGAAGTATACTAATTTTGTGTACCACACTAAGCAGTGTGGTACGGTTGAGTGTAGGCTAAACTGGTAAGTTGGGCTGACATAGAGCAAATATGGTGTTCATGGTCAATGATAGGCTACACCAGATTCTACCCTTTTAGCATATAGGGTTTGGAAAATCAGTTCAGTTGGCTAAATCCGCAATGAGCAATGAATATCTGAGTAGCAGCACATGTCAGCTGATCACAACCTCACAAAACAAGATGTTATGTGGCTTATTTCTAAGTATTTCTTTTTCTTATGCTTTTAGGCTCCCCACGCCTGCAAATTCTCTCTTTAGCCACTGTTAATAGCAAAAAATAAATCCCGTCTAATCAGCTATCAATTTGCATCATACATGTCATATTGAAAAGCCACAACAGGAATGAAAATCTCTCTCCATTAACACACACAGCTTTTCAAATAAGAGGCTGATAAATTAAAGGGTGCAGTTTCAATCATTGACATGCGGGCTATTATTTCACTGAGCCATCAGGGCAGAATAAGATGCAGATTATTAATCGACTGCTGGCTGGTGAAGCACACGCTGAGGAGGAGTAGATTCATTGCTGGGAACATTCTTAATGAGGCAATGAAAACAGGGTCAGCATCTAATGATAGTGAAGGGTGTTTGTCCCCAGGTTAATAGATGACAATTACCATCATCCCTCACGTGCCTCATGTGCCACTCACCAACAGCATTGTGTGTTTGTTTAACAGCTTGTTAAGTGTGTTTTTAGGAAACTATTACTAGAATGGGGCATCCATACTTACTACAGTATAATTGCCCTCTGAGCTCATTTTAAATACAGGTGTGACAACTGTTGGGATTCATTCAATCTGACAGGTTTTGATGCAATGCTTGCTTCCCAATCCAATCCTTTTAGCCAAAATGGTTTGGCCCAGTAATGGCCCAAACCTGGTTTTGCCAGATAAATAATCCGGCACAGGTACAATATATTAATTACACCCCAGATTTGGCCCATGTATGCTGGTTCAAGTCTGGATCCTGAATCCAAACCAGCTATGTCTCTTGCCCAAATTCAGGTCACCACACATGGACGAGACCACACATGATGCTCTCAGCATTTTGAGATGACACTTGCTAAAAAATGTGTCTTGCCAGAATCATTGCCCTAGTTTCTCTCACAGACCTAGCTGTGATCAGCTTTCTACTTCAAGTGCATGAAAACTGTTTACACCATTTTCGTGACTTGCGCTGGAAATTTTGTTGTACATTTATTCTGTGAGGAGGTAAAGTACACAAAAGTGTATTTCAAAACCTGGGACATTAAAAAAAACAACAAAAAACAAAACACAAAGCTATTTACATGGCTTGATGAATAGAAGATTTTAAGTGAGAAATAGCACGTTGCCAATTTATTTTACATCCCCTTCATGTCCTAATAATGTTCTAATATGTTTTCTGGAAAGAATAATGTTCTTTTTCTACCTTGTCATGGGGAACACAAAAAGGTTTCAATATACCCAAGAAAATATTCATTTGCTTATTCTTTGTTACTGGAAAGATGTATTTCTATACAGCTTAAAATATATCCTTATCCATATTTGTGGAGCATGTTATACAAGATGTGTGATGGGCACATTAGCATTAACCCTGAGTTAGCTTTAGCACTAGCTTAGTGCTGTGTGTAGTAGCATCAGCATGCATGGCTGTGCCTGCTGGGGTCGCACAGCCTGTGAATATAGATTGGACTCCCACAGCTCAGGAGATTAGCCTCAGGCCGCATTCAAGTCCATGTGCGAGGGCTGATTTCCAGGAAGAATAGCCCTTTATTGGGCCCCAAGTTGAATCCTGCTGCTTCCCTTTGGCCCAATAGAAGACTGCGGTAACTGACAGTCCTTTACAATCAGCCAACACTGGTTGAGGTTTTGAGGCTCTCATTCTTTTTTCACTCTTTTTCTTCAAAAGGATTGATTTTGAAATTACTCTTTCTCTGCCCAGTGTGTGTGTATGGGTCAGTATATTTGTGTGCATTCGTCCGTATATGTGTGTATGGGTGTGTGTGTGCTTTCGGACACACACGCACGCACGCACAAACACACACGTGCACACATTTGAATGCCAGTCTTGGCAATTGTCTTAATGGGATAAGGGGAGACTATGGTTCCTGTTGGGGGGATGGGACTGTGGGAATGACATGGGAAAACACACACGTTGCATTCACTGCACAAACAGCTATGTTGTTGGTTGATTCAAAACAAAGGTGACTATGTGGTGACTCATTATATCCCAAACACACCTCAGGGCCGTGGCTACTCTGCAAACTAGCCAAAAAAAGATATGACACACCTTTCAGCAGAGTTGAAACTTGCAAAACAAAATACAGCAATAATGAAAGCGTGCAGTGGTCCTTGGTTCATGTGTTAGACTGCATTGTAGTTGTGAAGTATGAGATCATTTTCTTGTTGCTGATTATTTCACATGCAGCAAAGCTAGGGGTCAGTCGAGGAGACTGAATGAACATCACAGAGAACTAAAGGTGGATGAGTGGAGGGCTGGAGGAGGGAACATGCGTTGCAGAATTCTGACCAGCAGAGGTCATCTGTGGCATAATGTTAGGTCTGCCATCCTCGCTGTTTTCAATATTTCTGACTTTCAGCCTGTTATAACAAAAGTACCATTTGTCTGTGGCTTCGTATGATAACTTATGTGAAGGATAAAAATCTGAGATACTGATAATTTTAGTAGAAAGTGTCTACCTGTTTTTGAATCCAAAAACAGTTTTGGGCCTTTCTGAGTAAGTTTGCATGTTCTCCATGTGCCTGTGTGGTTTCTCTCCAGGCACTCCAACTTCTCCCCACAGTCCAAAGACATGCATGTTTGCATAACTGGTGGTATCTCAATTGGCCATAGGTACCATAAGTGTGAAAGTACGACTGGCTGTCAGTCTCTAAGTGGTGGCCCTGCAAAGAGTGGTGACTTTTTATGCGTTTACTCTCAACCCATGGAACCCAACTCCACCACCACAACCCTGAACTGGATAAGCAGAATAGGATGGATCTCATCATGTTTATCATTTTAATGTTCATCAAGTACTCCATTGTTTTGTTTGGTCACACTCAATCACACTGACCAGATGAGCATGAATTAATTAGTGAATAAGAAGGAAAACTGTTGATTCAAATGAAAACTTGATGAGTTAAATGTCAGTTGTCCCAAAAAACGAAAGGAAAAAAAAAGATAACGCTCTAGCGGTCACATTTCTTCTATGAAATTACATGCATAACCCGAGAACATACACACAAAACATCCTGGCCCAGATATTTGTCTCTCAGAGACACAGTCACACTCAATTCTCCAGTGACAGCAGATGGACAGGTCCGTGATTACCATTCTACCTCAAAACCTCGCAGGTATAATTGCTCCATTCCCCCGTTCACTGTGTCGATACCAAGATGTCACGCAGCGATAAGTGAAATGATAAATTCAGAGGAAGATGCGGAGGTGTCATATTTCCTAGACTGATCAACATTTCGTCTTGATGTACGGATGGACTGAAGAGGGGGAGGACTGATGAAAGTGAAAGAGAGAACAGAGAGGAAGAGACCACCAGCTGCCATTATTTGTGTAATATCTTCAGTTTGTCTTCATTACGTATGGTCCACCACACTCCAGGATGTGGTAATAGCTCATTCATCAAAAGGTTGTCTGGGAGGTGAGCATAGTAGACAGATAGAGCTAAGAATAGCTGAATGTATAATTGCACATCAGGTTTAATATTTCCAGGAACCCATGAGAAATCTGCAAGGTGAAGGGCTTGAATGAAATTATTACCTGGGTAGCTGCTCATCAAGACGGTCATTGTGTGAATCAAAATGACAGTTATCGATACTGACATTTTAGTCTATATTCGACATTTGGATGATAGAGTGGAATCACGACTGTTTTTAACTACAACCTCCTTTCAGAAAACCAGTGCATTTTTTTGTGATGGAAGGAGGATTTCCTGCAGACATTTGGGAAATAAATCTTTGTTATTTGCGCTAACCCCCAAAATAAAGTCATAAACAATAAGGTTTTCTGTCATTTTCCCCAGCTGTGTGCAAGATTACATGACAAATGATCTCAGTTGTTGCACCATCTAACTAATTAACACTTCTTTGGAGCCACGCTGCTTGCTGAAAGCTATTTTGATGTAGCGCCGAGGAAAGATTCTGGTAAAAAGGGTGAACGACACAAGTCTTCAGTGCCAAATCACTATACAGACACAGTCATTCATTCCGTTCTACTTTTTAGGGTGTTATTAGGACAACATTTTAACAGTGTCACACTCGCTCAGTCTTCAGCTCACTATCACAATGCATGGCCAGAAACAATGCCTATCAGGTAAATGCTGAATGAAGGATGTTTAGACCACCAGCTTGGTCCAGACTGAAATATTTTTACAATTACTTGATTAAAATTCTTTGGTAGTTTTAGACTCCTGCTATCACTAACATCAGTAGTAACAGCCTTCTATTAGTAGTATTAATAACAGTGCCAATGCCTAAGGGAGCATCTTTTTCTTCTTCTTCTTTCGGCTGATCGCCATAGTGGTTCATCTGCCTCCATCTCTCCCTATCCCTAGGATCATCCTCTGTCACACAGTCCCTCTGCATGTTTTCCATCACTGAATCCTGAATGAACCTCATTTGATGTCTTCCTCTTTTCCTCTTGCTTGGCAGCTCAATAGTCAACATCCTATATCCAGTGTACCCCTCCTCTGCACATGTCCAAACCATCTTAGCCTCGCCTTTCTAAATATGACTCTGGTATACACATTTGCTATCCATTTTGGTCACTCTGCTACCTTCAGCTTGGACTCCTGTTTTGCAGTGTATGTAAGTTTAGCAAGCATTGGAAACACTGAGGACTAGGCAGGAGGTCAATCCACATGTCACGCACAAAGAGTTAAATAGTTGCTTTGGTGGTTTCTGGTAGGTGTCAGTGGGAAGCGCTCCCTGCCATATTCCTGAACTGTGATCTATGTTCTGCTTCAAGTCTCTGTTATATAATTTTTGTTTGTGTATCAAGATACTATTTTATCTACTAGATTATGGGTATGACATAACCTTTTTTTTTTCCAAGGCAGAAAATGAAGATGTTGACTGGTATGGAAAGTGCCCTGTTTACTTACAGCCACAACACTGAAAGCTGTTTTTTTATTTCTGGATTACCTAATTGACTGTTTTAACCTTTGTTTATGCTACTCTTTTCACTCTTTTTTATGCTTGTGTATAATTTAGGGCTTTTAATCCCATCCTCTCTGTTTCTAGCACTGTGGCTGTTGCTTTATGGGCATGGATGGCATACTGGGAGTTCACTCACGTTTGCTGGCAATATAATTGGTGTTTTCATGCTTGATTGGTGTTTTAATTTGCAATGTAGTGTAGTTTGCTCAAACATTGAATATTTTCAGTGCCCCAGCAGTGGGTAGCTGGGTTCCTACTGTCTTCTTGTTTCTTTCCTGCTTTTGATACAGTTTTATTAAAAGATTAGATTTAGCCTATGTGGCTAAATCTGGCATATTCGCATAATAAAGTTAAGTGCTCATGTTAATTTATATGCAATGTCTCTTTTTAATATACATACACAAATATAAAGGTTTTAATAAACAGCCAGTTATGGTGCTTAACCTACAGTATCTGTGGGCCTGAAAATCTCACATTATCTTTTGTATATTTTTTGCATTAACGTCCAAACAGTAACAAAATATATAAATCAGTCTGCTGCTATAACAACGTTCGCTCCAGAGTGCTCTCCTGGAGATTTGGGGTATCTTATGTCGACCAAAGTCATCCACACCAAATATTTAAGATCTTATCCACGTCCACAGGGATTTAAAGAGGCCTTTGAACCCTTTACTTTCAGTTTTGTCTTCAGTGACTGAAAAATGTGCTCTGCTGGGTTGAGATCAGTTAATTAATTTGGGTATTGAAGAATATGTTTCTTGACCTTGAGAAACTCCTTGATTACTTTTGCAGTATGCTTTGTTTTATCTTCACCTGACAATATAAAGTGCCTTAAGGTGACTATTGTGATTTGACACTATTTGAATGAAACTGAATTGAATGATTCATTTGCCCTATAAGCTCTGTCAGTTCTGCAGCATTTGGTTGAATCCAAGCAGAGAGTATAGCCATGTACCCTTCACAGTTCAGTCAGCTACCTCTATCAGCAATATTGACACCATCAATAAGCACTAGTGGCCTAGTTCCACTGGTGGCTGTCCAGTAATCTTTATAAAGTAACCTAAATCAGCCATCTCTCTGCTACAGGGCTAAGATATAGCTGTTTTTGTCGAAGTCATTGCCCTGTATTGACTCCAATCCATGGCGCTGTCCTCAGTGCTGAAATAGTACTGCTGTCTTTTATCTTTATTCATAGAATGCACTCCACCTTTCCCTCAAGGTAAACAGACTGTCCTTAAAGTCAAAGTAATAATAATGCTATATAGAGCTATTTAAAACTATGTTTCTTACCCATTGCTTGTATTGACACCACATACTGTAGGCTTATAGGGAGTGATATATCGAGATTATAAATTAACATTGCTTTGGACCTCTGACCTCTTCTTCAAGGTCAAATAAGGTCAAACTTTAATGTCTTTATATGTCTTTTAATTTGACCCCAAACTGTGTTATATCTGTAAGTAAGTACTGTCAAGAGAAAGAGAATGAGCTGCCTAGTTAGTTAGAAATATACTGTAGTATAATATTATATAATAAGCTCAAGTTATTCATGTCCAGTTAATTACACCCATTCTTAATCAAAGTTAACATCTGTCATGCTATCCTTATCTGATTTTTACTCCACTACAGACTTTTTTCAGTATGTTTAAAAAGGCAAAGAAAATAAAATGATTAAATATAAACTAACTATCCCCTGAAAAGCAAATGGTGGACAGGGAATGAGCTGCTATAGCGGTAAGACTGATATTTTCATTGCAGCTGAACATACAGGTGAAGTTGACCGTTTGATATGGTCACACCTTATGAACAAATGAAGACTTGTCTCTGCAGAAATGTATTATGATTATTTATTATCACATTTATTGATCAGGCTTTTGCATTTATCAGTGACTTTAGTCTTTGTTGGGTGTATTCAGTAAAGTACGACTTGTTTCCTATATTGTTTCTTCTCACTATTATGCTTCTTTAAAACAATGTTCTCATTTTTTGTCCATATGCTAGCTAGTCAGCACCAGAAAGATTTGGAGCCTCAGACTTGTATTGCATTTCTACGTGTTGTTGCTTTAGTATTATGCAGCAGTCACTATGAATTAATATTCATCATACCAATATCAGCTTTTCTCAGCTCTACTGGCATATGCCTGGGGGTTTTGCTGGCAGGTCTCACTCACTACTGGGTGGCCTGGTTGGTAGCTACTCAATGCTCCTTTCTTGCCAAGCATAGAAAGCTATTGGACTCTCCTAAGAAAGCTGTAAGGTGGGGTCAGTGTGTGCACTGGTGCGTGTGTGTGTGTGTGTCTGTGCCCATGTGTATGTTTATGACTTAAGATAAATAATCACATTCTTATTGTTTTACGCTGTCACTGATAGTGCTAGTCTGATAATGTTGCACTACTGATGAGGGTAAATAATATCTTTTGTTGGATGGCGGGCTAATTGTTGCAAAGGGATGAAAGAAATGTGGGCTGAATAATTGCTGTGGATTGGCTGCAGCCAGTTTGTTGAACATTAGTTTGGGATCTGTTGCACTGGGCTCTTTGTCTTGCATTTCCCCTGGCTTCTTTTCTTTTCACCTTACCTCACAGTTTCTTTTTGTGCTGGTGAAAATTGTGCATGAATGCAGTCTAAAGCTTTCTCAGTGAAGTGACCCGTGTTTAAATGTTCTGGGGGCATCTTGGTGAATTGCTCAAACAAATTGCTGTTGATATGAAGATGTGGGGTTGTGCTTCCAATGAGATGAAGGCTTATACACTTGGCACAGTTTTAGCATTGCACGACACTGAATGGCTGATGTGGCTGAAGTTATGACTTCATCCTTTGAGTGAGCTCAGTTGTATGTTAAACATACTAAATGAAAACTTTCAGAAGAATTCCATTCAAATTTCTCCTACAGAATAATGTTTAATTCGAAAGACTATTCGTCAGGCATAACATTAAACCATCTGACTCTTATTGTGGAGGTCCCCCCTTGTGCTGCCAAAAAAGTTCCGGGGGCATGGACACAGGACCTCTCTGGATGTCCTGTGGTGTCTGGCAGTGGTACTGTAGTTAGTGGGATGTGTGTTGGAGCCGCTATGGATCTGCTCATTCTGGTGTGTTCTGTGAATGCTCTACTGGATGATCATCTGGGTAGATTGAAAGATGGGTCAGCAGTTTCTATGACCTGTTGCTGTGCATAATCTGTAGTGTGTTGGGAGGCATGGTCCAGCTGCGGTAGCCCAATAGGATCGGGCTGGGGTGGGAAAGACTTTCTTCTTTTTCTTCACAGCTCACATCATTGTATTCATGACAAATTACCTAGGTAAATTAAAATAATAATAATAATAATAATAAAAATAATACTAAATAAGTCATAAGACCAAGGTTCAG
>VUQG01044050.1:36725-47199 GCA_015106755.1 Etia nguti | reverse complement strand
ACTAGGGGGACGATGCCTATATCTCCATGAAGTGTCTTTTGTTTGGCTGTGAAGTAAGAGGGGAGAATGCTTCTTCATGGCTGGGCTTTAGCAGCCGGTCCAAGATTGATTCCTGCATTCACTGGAGGAAAGGAGAGCGTTCATGAGGAGCATGCAGAGTATATCCTCAGCCTCCGCCTCTGCTGCCTCTCTCTCCCTTCTGCTATGCAAAATTAACCACAGCTCACTCCTCGCAAGAGAGGGGCGCTTTCTTTTCCACAGACCATTCAGTTCCGACTCTGCTAAGCTGTTTGCTTTTGTTGCCCCTGTTTGCCGGCCATTCTCACGTTTAAGCCCTCCTGTTAGATTTACGGCAAGGCAGGGGCAAGTTTGACCAGTAAATTTGTGGTGGCTTAAATGTTTACCCGTGGTGAGCGGGAAGGAGCATGCGGAGCATCAAAAGTTCATGGAGAGATTGAATATTGTCCTTTTCATCTCCAGAGAGATGGAGAGAAAGAGGGAGAGAAGGTTCAGGATGTGTAATCGTTTTATTTTACAAATTAAAGGAGGGATCTGCTGGGAAGGAGGCACATTTTCCCACACTTTCCTTGTGGGCCACGTTAGGATTAGCAGAGCTTAAAGTGGTCAGCCTCATTAAGCTTCATGGATGCTGCTGCTGTTCGAACAGACACTTGGTTAGGATTTCGTGTATTTAAGCTTTGATTCTGGTTTCAGTTTCACAGTGACTGAGTCACAGTCGCATTCGGCCACACAGAAATGAAATGAACTTCTTTGAAGTTTGATTAAGAAGTTTGCTGTATCAGAACCACACACACACACAGACAAGTGGGTTTGTAGGCCGGTATCTGTGAATTCTACATTTTGCCTCTGTAGTATGTGCGCACCAACTTCTGTGCTGTGAATAAAGCTGCGAGCGTGTGTCCGTTTGTGCACGTACTCATGCACTTCTGCGCGTGCGTCCAAGAGAAGCACATTTTCCCACACTGCCAGCATCACTCCTGTGGGCTTCTCCTGTTTAAGAGATGGGGCCAGAGGACCCTTCTTTTCTTTTCACTCTCCTGGCCTGCCTCTCTTCTGTCCTGTTCTCTCCTCAATTGGACTTTGACTGAGTGCCAAAAAGCCAGGGGATGTATGTTGCCCGCCTCTGCCTTCCAAGAGGCCAAAGTCTTTGTTCAGTGAGTTTCTAAGAGTCTTGAGATGTCTAGCACAGTTCTGCAAAACCTGAATAGTTCAATAATATAAGAGTGTAGGTTTGAGCATTAGCAGAAGCTAGCTAGCTACTGTATGCAAGGTGCTACCAGATGAATGTATTCTTACAATTTATATCATTGCCAGATGTACAAAATGTAGTTTTTCGAGGTATGAGGTTATTTTATATATACCACTATGTGAAACTGCAGTTTCTCCTAGAATTTCCCCAAAAAACCCCACTTTAAATAAGCTGTGAAGGTTTAATGTTTCCAAAAACCTTTAATTTATGTCTCAAAATGATTTTTTTGGTTTTGTTTTGTAAAAGTTGTCCAATAAATCATGATCAAAATGGCAAATTTGTATGACAGGTTGTTTAAAATGTGTAGACTCTTTGTCGCAGTTATGATGAACTTGTGTTGCCCCGGATAATTTAATAATATTGGTTTACTGTATTAGAGAATTATTTTATATAAAAAAAAGAACTGACCTGAAAGTTAGAACTCTTCAGATGCTGACGTGCATACTACATACAGTGCTGGGAAGGTTACTTTTAAAATGTATTCCACTACAGATTGCAGAATACAAGCCTCAAAATGTAGTTTGTAACGTATTCCGTTAAGTTACTCAATGTGAGTAACGTATTCTGAAAACTTTGGATTACTTAATATATTATCATGCTTTTTACAGCTACATGAATGTACTATTGCTGTGTGATTTATTACTATTACTGAAGGCTACTCGCCACCGAGCTAATATTGTTAGCTGAGGTTAATTTATAGACTGCTTTCAGAACTGCACATGATTATTTGCAGCTAGCAGGCTGTTAATGCTATCCATCAAGTCGAACAGTCTGCAGTCTATGAACTAACCACAGCTAATGCCAGCTAACAATTTTAGCTCTGTGGCGAGTAGCCTTCAGTAATAGTAATAAATCACACAGCAATAGTACATCGAAGATACTGAAGTGCACATAACCCAGGTAGCTACCACAACTAAAACAAGGCGGTTGCAGTAGGCTAATGTTAGCTGTGTGTACTTGTGGCCACAGATTCTAATTGACCTCACACTGAATGCGCTATTATGTAATTAAACAGCGGCCCTGATATATTCCACACCAGTCCTTTGTGTTTTAATCCATCGCTTACGCATTGTCCTATATTCTGTTGTCTTCACCTTGATACGCAACCATAAATCCTTCAGTGGGAGAGATGGGAAATTTGCAGGTTAAATAGATT
This sequence comes from Etia nguti, assembly GCA_015106755.1. Lineage (NCBI taxonomy): Eukaryota > Metazoa > Chordata > Actinopteri > Cichliformes > Cichlidae > Etia > Etia nguti. The sequence continues at coordinate 44,773 of VUQG01044050.1, read as the reverse complement.
GCCAAATTAGGAGATGGTGTTTGGCATATAACTTGAGGACAGTGGGACGTGTTAGTGTGTGTGACGCAGTGTCTGAATCAGCTTTCTGGCTTCACTCCATACACGTTCATTGAGCTTTATGAGATTTTACGGCTTTTTAGAGTCAAATTTGTGAGCGTTAAAGACTAGTTGTAGCGCTTACATTGCAGCGTGTTGTTGCTTTATATTTTTGTGCACCAAGAAAAAATGAATTGCTCTTTTATCCCAAAGATTATTTTCCTCACTTACTTTGCCACAATTTCTGTTTTTCCTGTCTAGATATTGTTTTTTAGATTGCTGTCATGTCCTCTCACCTTTAGGTCTGAGCAGTGATATGTCATTGTTGCGCAGAATATAAAAACATTACCAACACAAGAGCTGTCATCCAATCTCAGTTTCTGATGCACTTCTAAAAAAATGAGTCATTGAGTAGTAGCCATGTTTGTCACAGGCCAGCATTTTTCAGACTGTCGTTCACAGACTTTTTCATTTGTAGACATCGTATCACGTTATGTAATAATCAAATTCACTAAGTTTGGACAGTAACACTGTACTCATGTGCTTGCATATGCCTGTGTTTATACCCACAGGTTGTGTATGTGACAGCTACCTTTCCTTATTTCATGCTGTTGATCCTGCTGATCAGGGGAGTGACGCTGCCCGGAGCATTCGATGGTATCAAGTTCTACCTCTACCCAGACATTTCACGACTCTCTGACCCTCAGGTAGGCCGTCTTTCACTGGCAACTCTGCAAAATTCAAAATATGGAAAGCAGAAGCTGATGTTGTTTTTAACAACTGTGCCATCTAGAGGTGTTGCTGCTTAAGTTTTATACTGGTTCTCTTGTAATCTTTACTTGCTTTTCTGGATCCAATCCAGTGACACAGAAGTATTCCATCATTATATCACTGTCCCAAGTTCATACTATACTTCTGTCCTTGGTAGGGCAGTATGAAATTCAGATCATTGGAATCAGTCTGATTGCACTGAGTCGTTTTAGTCGGGTTATCTATAACAGCCTGAAGACACTAAAATAAAGAGGCCAAAACGTGCTAAGAAGACTGAGGATATGAAGTGTTTTTACTGCAAACACAAAGGAGAATCAGGGTTTTTTTTTTTTTTTACACCTATTACTTGTTGTTCTCAATATTTCCTCAAAAAGTCTGTTTACTGTGCACAAAACAACTGCAGCAAAAACTGTTTAGATTAAATGTTGCAAAAAAATGGCTGCATTGAAATCTCATGATTTAGTAACAGTGGCGTAATGTGGACTGACACTTCCTCTGATGACGGGTTAACTGAAGGTCAGGTCAGAAAACCTAAACGAAAGACTTGGCTATGGTCAAAAGATCAGTATTTGGTGCTAATAGAGGGAGTTGCTTTAACATACAATGAATTCACAGAGATACAGACACAAATACACACAACCAAGCACACACAATGGAGACTCCTTGACCTTGTCTGGAAAAGGCAGACGGCTCAGGTCGCTTGGCAACAGAGGACTAGAAAATGTCACTGGATGGTGGTCATGACAACACAAATTGAGATAGAGTTTCATAGATAGATAGATAGATAGACAGTACATGGCTTCAGTGTGATTGTGATATCTAACCATAATGTCTTCATGCGTATAGGTAAACAGAGCTATTCCAACCTCCAAATTTGGTAACACATTACAGCATTTCAGGAAACAAAATGTGTCAATATGATGAGTTCCTCCTTGTCAGACTCCGGTCCTGACAAAACACCTTTTTTACACTCCTCATAGCGACACCGGGTGCGATGTCTTGAATGTGATAACAAAGAAAATTTGTTTCTTGATAATTAAACTAAAGTTTCGCTCAATCTGTAACTATACACCAACAAACCAGTCTGTTTCACACAACATGTTGGTGAGAAAAGGTGTTAAGAACATACAGTACAATGCCATAATGATGGACTGGATGATGTAATGTAGTGTATAAAGCCTATTTTTATTAATTAACAAGCTGTTTTTCCATATAATTATTATCTTGAGCATACTGATGTATCCCGTGATTAATTAAGCTCACTATATATTACTAAAAGCAAACTATCTGATTTGATTCTTTTATTTATTTGATATGCTCTCCAATTGCTGTACAGTAAGGTACAGTAAGATAGTTACATTTGTTAACTGATTAAAATAAGAGAAAGGAAACGGTGATACAGATAAATTGTGACGGATTAAGGGGACGAGGACGGATAAATAAAGACACATACAGCAGCACAGGGAGAGCAAGAAGAGTAATAAAGAAAGCTGTTGGTGTTAGCCAGAGGACATTACTTCTGACACCAATGTTAAACTGGCTTCCTCGGGAACAATTAGGGCTCTGTTCTGTTCAACAAGCTTTGTGAAGTGTGTGTGGCTGGGTGTTGCCCTCTCTTTTTACGCCCCTGAACTTTGTTGTGCCTTCCCCATTTCTCTTCTTTCCTTTCTTTAAACGATTGTCTCCCCCAGTCGTCACCCTCCACCCTGCACTGTGCATCACCCCTCCTTTTAGCACTTTTGGGGTAGTACAACTGTTGCCCTATTTTTCCTAGCTCCTCTCACAGGACTCAGGGTAAGGTTGCAAGTAGAGATTTATGACAGGATCTACTGTCTTGTCTACTTGTTGACCCAATGGTGACCTTCAGTAGCAAAAACAAAGCAATGATGTAAAAGTAAAAAACCTTTAGCCAAACTATGACGGATAATTTTCATACTGCACATCCCTTAATCCTGAGCTATCCAAGAGATGAATGGGTGTTAAAAACAGGTAAAGAATACACTAAGACTGCTATTCACTAGTTAGACATATAGTCGTGAAAAAGAAAGTTTTCACAATATTCTAAGCAGTCTTGTGAAACACTAACTACACCCAATGATTAGGCAGCTTGTAGAACCACCTTTAGGAGCAGTAACTTGAAATAATGATTTTTTGTATGACTTTATCGGTCTCTCACGTCACTGTGGAGGAATTGTTTCCCATTCTTTTTTACAGCATTGCTTCATTTCAGTTTGTGGGCATTTGTTTATGTACAGGTCCCACCACAGCATTGCAGTCAAGTTGAAATCTGGGCTTTGTCTGAGCTACCTTGATTCTTTACTTTAAAAGCTGCTCTGAGGTAGATTTTGCTGGAATGCTTAGGATCATTTTCCTGCTGCTGTTAAACAGACCACATATTTGACTCTAGAATACTTTGGTATAGAGAGGAATTAATGAATTCATAGTCGACTTAGTGACTTATGACCTAAGCTGTGTTGCCATGATCTTTTTAGAGAGAAAACGCTTTCTCCTGGCAAACCTTCCAAATAAGTCATACCTATTTTAATTTTTTTTGTAATTACACTGTCATGACGTAAACAATTACCACACTCATATTTAGATTTTACAGTTTCTCTGAGCACTGCGCGGTTTGATCTTGGGGTGTCCACTCCTGGGAAAGTTGTGGCTTTCTGTTAATAGGACTGACCAAATGTTTGCTTTTATAATGGTGGTTAGACTTCCTGATGATCAGTTAATCAAGTGGAATTGACTAGGAGCACTTGGCTGCTACACACACTGTTAATTCCTGTGGAAGTAATCAGGGTGTACTTTGTTTGGACTCCAAAGTTCACAGGTTTTTTTTTTTTTTTTTACTATATATCAGCTTTGGAGGAACATTTTTTAATCATTTAATAGTTGAGTTAGTTCATATTTAAAGGTAAAAAGATTGTTGCATAACAGCAGCAATATGCATGTTGGTAAAATAAAAAACTGAAATAAGTGATAACTAATAAATGCTAATAACTAATTGTTATAGGTCTGTATTCTTTATGCAATTGTGAGAGTTTATGATAATACTCCGGAACAAAATTCCATTTAATAATGCCTGGCTCAGATGTAGAGTGACACATAAAATCTAATTTCATGTCTTAATGTCTCAGTTTAAATCTATAGTTCATTCATAAGCAGAGGGAGATGTAAAGCACACCGAGAGTGGTACATTTACATTACAAGAGCACTATCTAACAGCCAATGTCATCCAGTTTTCACACAGTAGACAAGTTTCCTGGAGCCACAGTCTCAACATAACCAAACACGAGCCGGCCAAATTAGGCACAACATCAACAAGTGATTCTCTCTGAGCCTGGGCTTTCAAGGTTTCCCTGCACTGTGCGGCCATCAGCCGAGGTTGAACTAAAGGGAACATTAATGAACATTAGGAGAGAAAGGCCTGTTCTTCCACAGGAACAGTCCTGTGTTTGTGAGGTCACAGAAGTTACCGTGGTTACTCCCAGGAGGGAGCGAAGACCTTGCGTTTGTTAATTGTTTCTCAGTGGGGAAATGAGATTAGTGGCTGAATGGTGATGTGAGAGAGTTTTCAAAGAGCCATGCTGCATTAAGTTTGAATTCGCTAGCACCCCATGCTATCCTTGGGTTTTTGGGGTCCTGTGTTCCACTACAAACTAGTTTCATAATGCACATATTAAAGCTTTCTCACTGAAGAATTGTACATATGTAAATTTCCTCTTTAGTCAATGACCAAATACTATTTTGGATGTATAAGCAAATCAAATATGTACCAACATTGTTAAACTTTATCGTTTTGCATTAAAACTGCCCCAAGAATGTTGCACTTCAGTCCAAAGATGGAAAGACTTAAACTTGTTAAAATAATTGAGAGTAGGGAAACTTTCTTTCTTCACAAAACACAAAGTCAGTAATAGAGTAAACTCTCCACATTGGAATTTACTCATATTTCAGATATTTACTTGATTAAAGACCAAAACTCCATCTTACCTAAATGGCAAAGGTTTTTTGTCGGTGACAAAAAAACGTGAGATTATTTTTTTTACCTTTATCATTACAGTAAGTTTGGGACACTAAAACTATAGTTAAGAGAAATACTGGCTACTTTGCAAGAAACAGACTTTGGGTACAGTATGCATAGTTTCAATTACTTTCCGAGGTCTGAAATGATCAAGGGATCCGTTTCTACTAAGCTTGCCTGGGCAACATAAATGAATCCTTGTATTACTGTCTACAAAAACAACAGTTGGACAACATTAAGTAAGAGTGGGTTCATCCAGAATCAAGTAAGAGTAGCAGTCAACTTTGAACGAAGTGACCATTTCAGTCTGTGCACAAAAAAAGCTAAACTATCAGTGATGTTTTCATTCTTTTTTCATCCTAGCATGCTGATATTTGATAAATAAGAACTTTTTGCCAAAGGCACATTAAAGGGCAAGCCAAAATTTCAAAGTTCATTTGCATTCATATATATACAGAATAGACTCTGTGTCATCAGACAAGTCCTGATGTACTCTTTTAAACATATTGGCAGCCATTGTTGATAGCCCATTTGTTGCATCCAGATGTAGCATGACACCTTGTTTATTTTAAGAGTCTGACCTCTTCACTAGGACATACCTCTAACCCCGTATCAAACATTTGAACTCAACTGAACAAATGGACTTGCATCCTCTGGTTCACATCCAATAATTGTTTGAGGTATACCAAGTTTCTCTTAGAAGTTATGTTGGCTTCCAATGGCCCCTTTTGTCCATATGTCATTAGCCAATTTCTCGCACAACATGTACAGATACAGACAAAAAGACACATGATTGCCTCATCACACACCATTGTGCCACAGCACATTATTTGGAAATTAATCATCTAGGCATTTAATTAAAAGCCATAACATGCACGAGCTACTGAATCCATTGTCCTCTATGAGATTTTTTCAGGCTGGTTATTCCTTCAGGTGTTGGAAGAAATCTAAGCAGATCACAAAGATTAATTGAGTTCACTCTTTTGGGACCATGCACGTCTGCAAAATTGTCCTGATTATTTTGTGTTAGATAGTTGCTGACATGTTGTCTACTTGAACCAAAGTGATAGACTAACCACCTCACCACCATACCACTAGTGTGGCGTTAAAGCTTGCACTTGTTTAACATAGCTAATATATGCTATTAGTTTGGAATTAGTTTTACTGGTAGTTATGTGGCTCTAATGGCACATGAGTGGTGTGGTGGGTTTTTTTTTTAGCCACTTTGTCTTTTTTAGGTTTTTAATTCTGTCAAGATCTGTTTCAGTCGGAGAGATTAAATAATATTCATTGCTTAATTTAAGCTTATATTACCCTCCCTACCTTAAATCCCTCCAAACTGTATAAAATAGTCAACTGAATTTGAATATTGAGCCTCTGAAAAAAGTTTAGAGCTACTTTTAGGATTTTAATTCATAATTCATGCTGCTTCCCTGTCTGTCTGAAGGGAAAGACTCCATTTGAGCTGAGCCATAATTTCATTACAAAGGATTAAAAAAAAAGTGGATGAAGGGTAACAAAAGAGATGCAAAGTTTCATTAGAGAAGATAAATGACCCCTGGGTATATCATGGGGATCTCATTTAAATGGGAAAGCATACACAATTCAATTTAATTTGGTGGTTTAATTAATTTTTAAAAATCACAAAGACTGGAAAGGATCACAAAGGATGATGATGATGATGATGATAATGTTGGATTTGTGGATATTTAGTGGCAGATGAGCGTCCTTAGAAAAGCAGAGTTTAGTGATTCGGATCATTTTTGTCAACACCTTACAAACACTTTATGTTGTTTTGTTCTTTGATCTTGTCTGTTTCTAAAAATACTGTATATTTATGCCAATTTTGGTACTTAGGTATGGGTGGATGCAGGAACACAAATTTTCTTCTCCTATGCCATCTGTTTGGGCTGTCTTACTGCGCTGGGAAGTTATAATGCCTACAACAATAACTGCTACAGGTAAGAATGTAAATTCCAGTTGATAGATGTCTGTCTATAAATAAAACCAGCAGTAGAAAATAATAGACACCATCATGCAGTAGGATTATAAACACATTACAAATAAAGAAGGATGTGAGACACAGGGATAAAGTGGACAATATCCCTTTGGCCTTTGGTACTGTTTACTTTCCAGACACAGCCATTTTCAAACTTCCAACTGCACACGTGTTAAGTTACATCATTTTGTCTTAACTGTACTCTGCACAAACTGGTCTGAAAATCAGTGGCAGCTCTATTACATTATCAAACTCTGTTCAGAGACACTCGGAAATGCCAGAGTGCTTAATTTCCTCTGAGATGTTTCCTACAACAGGTCAGTGTGGCAGATAAATGCCACCTCTCATTTCTTTATATTTTGCTTCCAAGGAGCCAGACTTTCTTGTCTTTTTTTTAATGTTTTTGAGCCATAATTTTGAAGTCTTTCTGAGGGTTTGGTAATTGTTTTCTTTGGACATTGGCTGCTTTTTCAGTCATGCCCTTCAGAAATAGGAAATAATCCAGTAAAGACCTGACACAGAACTAATGGCACGAATGCAGCAAACTAGCTCAGATTTTAATAAATTATGCAATACTATCTGGAAAATGCAACGCAGAAAAAGCATACATAGACAGAAAAACATACATCACCAGTCATGGATTGGCCTCCCCTGAGCCTTGACCTCAACATTACTGTAGGCAGCAAACACCCAAACACAGGCTATAAATGTCCTTCAAGAAGCCTGAAGAACTATTCCTGAAGACTGCTTAAAGAAATTACAAGAAGGTTTGACTAACAGCATTATCTGTGTTGAAGAGTAAAGGTAGCCATCAATTTCATACAGTCTTTAGCTATTCTGCACTTTTCCAGCAAGTTTCCTGATTTAAACATTGTAGATTCTGACAGAAAAAAAAGACAAACAGCACTGAAATGTACCTCCATCTTGATTTTCCAACATGGTTAATATATGAGAAGAAATCCCCATGGGTAAACGGTGAATGTTAAGAATTTATGTATTAGTACATAATCTCCAAAAGTTGATTCTGTTCATCTGGACGTAGCGTTTTGTGGGAGAAACGTTTCGTCCAGATGAACAGAATCAACTTTTGGAGATTTACTTTCCTGGATGATTGAGAATGCATCAAGACGTTTTAACCCACTTTGGCAAGGACTGCCTAAAGCTTGTACGTCAGTATGAGCAAACAGCACGTAAGATGGCGGACTACAGGAACCA
>VUQG01044050.1:0-36357 GCA_015106755.1 Etia nguti | reverse complement strand
AATGTACCTCCATCTTGATTTTCCAACATGGTTAATATATGAGAAGAAATCCCCATGGGTAAACGGTGAATGTTAAGAATTTATGTATTAGTACATAATGTATCATTTTAGTATATCTTTATTACGCAGCATGTCTCTGTTCTGTCTGTGCTGCTTCTAGTGTCAGCTCCAATAACAACTCTTCCAATAAGTGTGATCTCTAACTCTCTTTCTGTCTTGGTACTCAGGGATTGCATCATGCTGTGTTGTCTGAACAGTGGCACCAGCTTTGTGGCAGGTTTTGCCATCTTCTCTGTGCTGGGCTTTATGGCCTACGAACAAAATGTTCCCATCGAGGCTGTTGCAGAATCTGGTGAGAAAACAACACACAATATAATGACATGTTTCTGAAAAGTACCAACTTTCAAAACCGTATTGAAATCATGTGCTCGATCTTAAGCACCTACTGCAGATTAAAACAAAAAAACCAAAACCTGAGCATTTGTGCTCTCATCCATCATATTGTGCTAAAATGAATAAACACTCCCAGTTGTATAACCGCACACTCTTTACCTAGGCTCTTAGACCACCGCATTATGATTTATTCAAGTCAGTATGAAAGATTTAGTGAATGAGACAGAGCGAGAAATTTCAAATGTTTGTTAGAGCACGGTAAGGACAGAGCTTAATGCTTCAGATAATGTGTTTCTCTGGGACAGTCACCAAATGTGGGTGCTAAATAAAGCAATAGCATGCCAGCTCTTCTTTTCAAGCAGTTAGCCTCACAGTGGATCAGAAAATCTCAAGATTAGTCACCTGCATGCTTTGTGTTGTAGATTGAATTTAAAATAGATAATGTGACATTTTACACAAAGCACTTCAAATAATCCATAGGGAAAAAATATGAAACACTTTTTTTACATTTCATTTATTTATTTATTTATTTATGCATATTCATTATTTAGTTTTATTTTATTTAGATTGTCAGTTCTGTTGTCTTTAAACTTCGTTTGGCACTGTTGGGTTCTCCTCATCTGATTGGAAAGGAAGTCTCTATGAACTTGTGAACTGCCATCTGCAGGAGACCTCTTGAGGCCACTTAAGGAAAGTCTGATGCTTGTCCTAAATTCACCTTAATTTTGACTAGACTGTCTGGCATCCTGAAATGCTCTCTGCAGAAGGCTTCTGATGGCTGAGTTTAAGTCACTTTTCTGAACCCAAACAAGGCTTGGCCAGTTCCAAACTTATATGTGGTTTGCCGAGTGATCTCCATGATCTCTATAATATTTTCCCAATGACAAAAAATACTAGCTGAGGATATATAAAAAAAAGACCAAACCTTTGAATAACCACTACAAGCAGGATCACCTTTCTACAATGGGTGTTCTGCTTCAGCTAGATGCAAGACCAAAATCAAAGCAGTGTCTGATTTGCAACAACAATAACAACAGGAATCAACCCAGTTCATATAATGCATGCTACCATTAGGTCTCATTTTTGAGGACTTTTGGGGAACTATATAATTTTGCAGAATCCTAAAAAGTGAAGTTTAACTTACCGTAATTTTCGAACCATAAGGTGCACCGGATTCTAAGGTGCATTAAGCAAAACAAAACAGTCAGATAAGTCAAACTTTGCTCAACTCATTCTTCTTGCTTCCTCCACCTCCCAACCATTGATTCATTAATGTTGAATTCTCTCACAGCTGCTCTATTCCCATGTTGTTGCAGTATATTAATGACTAACCTCGTATTGTGGATGGATTATCTCAGTTGTTCTCCTGACTGAAGTTCGGTCTGTTTACAGCATCCTGCCATGCAATTGCATTTGTCCCTAACCATCTTGAACCCTCACATTAACTTTCAGTTAGCATTCATCCTCTAGCTTCACTGTGTTTATGTTATGCTAACATAGCTGTGTCGCTAGCGATCACGTAGCACATCAGTTTATACCAGCTAGTCCAACTTCAGTAACCCTACAAAAGTCACTGCTGTTTAGTTTTCTGTCTTCATTTATGTTAGAAGTGATAGCAGAGCTGTACTTTTTAATCTTTTCAGAAATCTCTCAGTCAGAACATGGTATATCATGTTTAGATGGAAACTAGCGAGCTAACGTCCTGCTAACTTTTAACTCCATTAAATAAATTAAATAAATTCTGTTTTCATGGATGTCTGGATGTTAAACTTAATTGTTACACCTGGTAAAGCAGCAACGCTGATCATTTTATTAAAGATGAAAGAATTTAGACAGTTTTTAACTCTCAGTGGTGCCGCAATTCATTTGACTTTGGGACCTGAAGCGAACAGAGTTTTGGGCCCAGATTACTCCGGGAGGCTCCTGACTACGGTAGCCGCAATGCTCCGACAATCCATCAAGCGGTGCGGCTTCGTAGCTTACCGAAGTCGTACTAAAACATTTTTTGACAGATTTTTGAGCTCCGTGTACCACATAAAATCGGTTCGAGGTCAGTAAGCACAACCAGAATTCAAACATAAGGCGCACCGGATTAAAAGACTTTTAAGTGTGCCTTATAGTGCCGAAAATACGGTATACTTTGTAGACCAAGCAGTCTTTTTTTTGCTGTTAGAATTTTGTACTTGTTCTATCAGATACACTGTCAGCAGTCCTGTGATTGTGAAATCTGTGTTTTTATATTTTTGTTCAGGTCCTGGTCTTGCATTCATTGCATATCCCAAAGCTGTTACTATGATGCCTCTGTCTCCACTCTGGGCTTGTCTTTTCTTTATGATGCTTATCTTCCTTGGCCTGGACAGTCAGGTGAGTACTGCTGTTGTGAATGTACTGGGAATGCTGACTCTTAAGCTTGTGACAAACTTGAAGGTTTGCTGAGACCTAGGACTTGGCAGACAACACATGAAGATTATTTCCTCTGGTGTGCTAGCCTGATAGTCTAGACATAGTAAGAGGGTGAACAAACATGCTAATCCTGTGAGAATGCCAATATGTGGTCATACAACACTGTATCTAATTAGTACAAGCTGCTTGTACTCATTAGACACAATGCAGTTTACACTGAAAATCAAGAAAATCAGGGAACACGTTCAATTCAACAGTCATAATTTATATCCTTGCCACATACACTTAGAGATCTATGTGCCTCTACAAATTTTTAATATTTGTGAAGAAATCATATATGCATGAGATGGATTACATGCTCTATCGATTTCAGTTTTATATTGTTGTTTACATTGTTTTAAAGTTTTTTGGTTACATTTGGGTCACAGAAGGTTTCTGGCAGGAAACATGTATTTCCAAAGTTGAATACCCGAAAGTAAAATGTTAGCACAATATGTCAACGTTGATAAATCTTAATTGTGAGCAAAAACGAGATCTGGTGATTTTTTTCCCTTCTGTGCAACTTTTGGTTCCAGTGTTAAATATGACTTCAGGTACAAACATTTCTGGTTTACCACCACAAATGCATGTACTGAGAGGCACATCCTGCTCACAGATTTAACAGCTTATGTTGATGTATGATATAATCATGATATTATGACCTTATTGTCTTTTTTCATCAAAAATGTCTTTCCTGTATATTGCATTTTTATTTTTTGTATCTTAAGTTTGTATGTGTGGAGAGCTTGGTGACAGCTGTGGTGGACATGTACCCAGAGACCTTCCGGAGAGGCTATCGCAGAGAACTACTGATCCTAGGCATGTCTATAGTTTCGTTTTTCATAGGACTCATCATGTGTATGGAGGTAAGATACAGCTATAGCTTGTCAGTTAAATGTCCCATATGTTGAATGCCTGTATAATATTTACCCCCACCTACCCATCCACCTATCCACCTATCCATCCATCCATCCATCCATCCATCCATCCATCCATCCATTCACCCATCACTTACATGAAATCCAATCAGATACACTGTAGATAATAGAAATCTTTTCCTGTTATTTTAATTGTTTTTAATTGTGGTCTGATCTCTTTTATTTATAACCCTTACACACCATAACATAATCATTACAAACCTTTACATATGGACATTTGACAGCAGTAATTTACTGCTGTCAAATGTCGAATTTATAGATACGGGTCACGTTTGACCCGCATCTATTGAGATCAATTTCAGAGCCACCAGTGTAAGTAAAGTCAAAGAAAATGCTGGGTCTTGGAAATCTTGAGACTGGGAAACTGTACATCCTTTGTCTATGTGTTTTTCATGGGACGGTCGTGTTAGAGCTCAAGGGAGACCCTGATTCAGTTGTGAGAACTATCTGTGTTCCCACCACATTTGTGCAGATTGTGCAGAGACGGATTACTGCTATTGTTTGAAGGATCATGGAGGGAACACCAAAGAGTGTAATAGTAAAACAGCTCAAGGACTGATTATATATGGTGCACATGAGGAAAATAGGTCATACAGAGGTCAGAGGATGCCTTGAGAGATGGTGCAATGACACAGACATGAGATCTGATACAGACCCTGGTGGCAGGGTGATGGAGTGGTTAGCACTGGTTCAAATCCTGGCTTGGGCCTTTCTATAAGGAGTTTGGATCTCTGACCCACTCAAGAGTACCTGGAAGAGGTTTTCTCCACCTGTTCTGCCATTTCAGTGAGTGTAGGAAACATGTGCAAGTACAACATGTGCACATACATGCGAAGTTTCCTACCACTGCTTTGAATGGTCAGACTCGTTTACATTAAGCAAGTTTCGTGCTCTATGTGTTAATAAATGTTGAAATAATGTTGATAATTATACATGGTAATTATGCGGATAGTTTTTATGATACAGAAGTGAGGACAGTGTTTCGTGTTTTTAATGGTTATGTAAGGTTTTATAATAAATCCCAACAGTTCTAGAATTTACACGTCACCTTCTCTTTTAATTAAATATATTTAAATCATTATGGCTGTTATGTTTTCATGTCTACTATGAAGGTATGGAATATGAATGGTGTGTTCTGTGATAGATTCTTAAATTGCAGCCCTTCTGTACTTTTTAGACCTGAAGATCTGTTTCCTTAAACTATCAAAAACCTCTTTCAGCCACTAAAAGGATTTCACATTTCTGTCTGCACTGAACTCCATCCATCTCCACTGTGAATGTACTGTACCATTCTTTAGTGTTCCATAATGGAGATGGCACAGGGGATGAAACGTGATAAAATATGGAAGTATAGTATTTTCTCCCTCAGTCTTTAATCTTAGAGCTTTCAGTTGATTGACCTCTGTTTTTACTGCCTATTCCTTGCTATTACCACTATGTATATGTTTTATCACTTTTTAATCAACTCCCACCTATAATGGGACTCAAGAAGCTTTATTCAAAAGCTGACAAAAAAGTATGTTGAATAAAATGTCTCATAGAGTAGGATTAAACACAGTTTAAATGCTCTTCTGGGAGTGTGGTGCAATACTAAGATATTTTGAGACGATTCTTAGCTTAGCTTTACTAGCACAGAAAAACTGTGATGTAACCTTCTGTAAGATTCATGTGAGATTTTATTTATGATGCTTTTAGTGGAAGAGCTGATACCTTGTCTTGAGTGCAGGGGAAGATAAAATGCAAGACCACCTTTCGAGATGAAATGTGAAGATGTGAGAGAAATACAAACTATGATAGAGCTGCAAGGCAGGATGAAAAGAAAAAGATTCAGGGATGTAGTGAAGAATTATTGGCGTGACAGAGCAGGATACTGGGGATAGGGTGAGATGGAGGCAGATGATCCCCTGTTGTAACCAATACATGGAAGAAAAACAAATACAGTTAGGTCCGTAACTATCTGGGCAAAACACAAGTCTTGTAGTTTGCCTCAGTACACCAAAGCAGTGGATTATAGAGCAAACAGTCAAAATGTGATTGAGGTTAAAAACGTATTGTATTAATTGTTTAGCAATTACGGTCATTTTTTTACTTAAGCCTACTCAAGAGGCTTCAGATCTTCAAATGTAATTGAACAATTGACTGTCAATCAGTTTCATGGCCAGGTGATGTCAGGTCCCTTATAATTCCATCAAAAATTAAGGAGATAAAAGTTGTGGAGTTGAATCTGTATTTGGTAGCTGATCACTGGAACGCTTAATATGTGATCCAAAGAGATTTCCATGATTCTAACCTAAAACTAACAAAAAAACAATGAAACTAATATGATCCTAACAGCAATTAAATATTTTAACCAATTAAAGCTAAATTGAAACCAAAAACCACATTTTGGAAACTGAAATTAAACTGAACACAACTATGGTGACCAGTGAAGCCCAGTGGTCATCTTTACACCTTTTTAGCACAAATTCACAAACAATTGACTCAGTGCAATTTTGGCCTTCAGAGCATGAATGGGAGACTCCATGCAGTCATCCCTGAAACGCTACACTACACTGCACCAACTATAAATGCATCCTTCAGGCAGACTCAAACCAGATTTGATAAAAGTATTATATCTGGTCTCCGTCAGTGGCTCTTTTAAAATATTCCCCATGATGGGCTAATAAAAACTGGAGCATTTTTTTAGGGTAAGATTAAAATATAAAATATTTTTTGTTCTGTAGAATTATTTAATTTTGGGACAAATCCTGATTTTTACAAGGGTAAAGAAAATACCAGCGTGGGATGGGACATTTTTTTTTTGCTACTGAGGCCTTGCCATTAACCCTCTTTAACCATAATCATGCACTCATTATTCACTTTATACTTGATTTTGTTCAGCTGAGTCTGACATGTAGGGGCTTTGACGGGAAACTGACACTTGTCTTGTCTTGTCAGGGAGGGATGTACGTCTTCCAGCTGTTTGATGCGTATGCTGCCAGCGGGATGTGTCTGCTGTTCGTAGCCATATTTGAGTCCATATGCATCGGCTGGGTGTATGGTAAGGCAAAGCAGTGTTTTCAGTTTTTCACTTCACTTCCCACTCTTGTCGCTTGAGATTACAGTCATTTGTCTTTTGTCAGCTGAGCAACTGCCACAGATTGCAGCACTGCAAAAACCTTGCGTCATGTCTTTAACACTCTGCAATAATATTTCTTCTCTGCCCTCTGCTGGAGATTGGTCTCAAACACATGCAGCATTCTCTTAATTTTGCACCAATCATTTTACTGATGCAAAATAATAAAAGTAACCCTAAAGCAGTGGCTTTCTGTGCTTTTTTAATGAAAACATAAGGTTGTTTTCTGTCTACTTGACTCAAATATTATGCATACATGTATATTTTATAAAATACATATGCAATATACATGTTTTCCCCCCCGGGTTTAGATGTCAATTCATTTACATTATTGTAAGTCTAATTGACAAATTGACAACAACTTGACAGACAACTTGACATACAGATCTATTATAAGCATAATGAATCAGATATGAATTAAAACAAATTGATCTTGGCTTTCTTGATAGAAAGTTTAAGACTAGATTTCGTCCACCTTGTTAAGAGAGTCATAAACTGTCTTTAAAGATCAACCACATCATTATTTTTATGAAACACTCAGAAACTGTCACTGAATCATACTGTGTTTTTTTCAGGTAGTGACAGATTCTACCTAAATATTGAAGACATGATTGGGTACAAACCCGTCTTCTTCATCAAATGGTGCTGGATGATCCTGACCCCGGGCATCTGTGCTGTGAGTCCAATGGCACAAATTCAAGAGCAGTAGTAGCACAAACAACGTATCATGTTAAAAAAAATTATAAATTAAAAAAAAATTAAAAAACAAAATTCAGAAGATACATATGGATGGATCTGGAGTTTTAAACTGAATCAACATAGATCATCATGATATTTTTATCACATGTCCAAATAAAGAGTTCATATTATTTTGTTGCCATGCTTTGTCACCCAGAAATGTTGATCACAATATTGAAGTTTTTCATACTCTTAAACTCATAACTTTGAATAATACATTTGCACAGCAATGCACAAAGATTTCCATACTGCAACCTTTATTATTTATTAAAGATGTTTTTTTTTTATGTCATATTCTAAATTGAAACATTTGCAAACTGAATTTTGTTTTTGCCACAGGGAATTTTCTTGTTTTTCTTGATTAAATACAAACCGCTGAAGTACAACAATGTTTACGTCTACCCTGACTGGGGCTATGGTATTGGCTGGTTCATGGCCATGTCCTCAATGGTCTGCATCCCTCTGGGTATTATCTGGATGATCTGGAAGACTCCTGGCACCTTCTCTGAGGTAAAACATACATATGGTACACATGCAAATGGAAGTACTGAAATCAAATTTACCAGCCTCATATAGAGCTAATCTTGCAGCAGAGACATATGAAAATCATAAGATACAGTATATAAAATACCCTTTTTATTATTATAGAAATCATAAAGATATGTGTATCGAGGACAAGAGAGCTATACGCAGGTTAGAGCATGTATGATGATCCTGTTCTAAATTTTATCCTTCTTCAACAAGGTTGTGATTCTATAAGGTCTTTCAAAGAGACAAACATAAGAGAGACAAACATAAGAGAGTTAGGTTGTTTCCTTTTAGAATAGTGAAACCTCACCAAACTGAAGGATCATCTTCCAAAATCTCTTACAAGTAGCTTACAAATATTACACTCATTTGAAAATATAAAATGATTTTGAATGCAGAACATGCACAGTTTTAAACTTACTGTGTTGCATTTAGGCCCAAGTGGTGCCGATGCTGTGTTACTGTATCACCTCCCAGAGATTGAAATGTATTCTCTTATCTTTCCTCTTTCTGTCTTTGGCTATGTGCAGAGAATAAAGAAGCTAACCACCCCCAGCCCAGACCTGAAAATGAGAGGGAAACTTGCTGCCACGAGTCCTTACGCTGCCAACGATGCAAAACTTAAGGCTGATGGGAAAATATCCACCATCTCAGAGAAGGAAACGCATTTTTAACTGACCGCTTGACTGACCAACCAAGCTGCCTGTTGTCTATATAAAATGTCCAGCAAACAAAAACAGCATTATCAGCCACTACTCAAAACAGGAAATGAAACAAATGACTCAGAGTGTTATTTTTGTTTTGTAAAAAAAAAAATTTTAAGAAAAAAGGAAAAGCTATCATGTCATTGTGTAGTCTGTTTTGCACAAACTTTAAATAACACATTTGATGTTCTTAATTAACATTGTGATGAAAGCAGCTTTTTTTTAACCATTAATATTTTAAAATCAGTTTAATGACATTATATGGATACAACCTGTCCTGGTACCTTGTCAATAATGATCACGCTAGTGTCTGTGCCTTTAGAACAATACCAGTGTGTTGTGTTGTACAAGGCTTTCACTGTACATTTATTGGCAAAGTGCTGTGTCACCCTATTAGGTACTAGGTACCCAAATGTGACTTTTTAAGATGTAGCAGTTTGGGGACCATATTAAGTAGTTTTGCTTGTTAAGAAAGAATATTGCAGTGGTGTCTATGTGCTGAGACTATAGGGGGGCATCAGTTACCCTTCCTTGTAAAACTACACATCAAGAGTTTTGCCACAGAAATCTCACATGTTATCAGAGACAGCTGTGACTTTGAGGCCTGCGGACCATTTCTGATCCTCGAGCTGTTCTTATTTACTTGAATTTATTGTTGTTGCAAAACAAGACTAGCAAAAACTCTGCTTATTGGAATAATGGAAAGGAATTATTAGGTTATTGATTATCATGTTAGCACATATCAAGTCATTTGGGGTTTTGCAGATTTCTGTGGTAAAACTAAATATCCCTGATTAGATGCAAAATCAATAAGCCAATAAAAACTTGCCTGGGTTTAAACATTAAAAACACAGTCGGTTATGGTTTCATTTTCTAGCGTGAGCTACAGATCTGCACGAGGCCACAAATAGATGTGTGTTTGTGTGACTTGCAGGCTGAGTCTAAAAACACACCTCTCCCTCTCTCTCTCCTCTAGCAGCCCTCCTATAAGTCACGGATATCTGTCATTTCACAGTAATTATACTGAGCCTAACACAGAGTGACAGATAGATGTGCTTCCAACCCTGCATTTTTATTTCCCGCTTCGCCTGTAGAGGCCCATCAGATGAGCATTTCAAACCTCATCTGTCTTCTATTCTGATTCTTTTTATTCTTCCCCCTTGTCAGTTTCCTTGTGTTTTCTTGCTTTCACCTCTTCTGACTCTCTTTTTCTGCTTGTCCACTTCTTTTACATTTTTTTTTAAAACTTCTTTAGCTGCTGCTCTTCATCGCATAAAGTTCTTGAAACTGTGATGCTTTTTATGTCATCTCACTTTCATGCTTTGGCAATGCTCTTCCTATCGCTGTATTTTTTGGAAACACTTCTTCCGACACAAACCTCATTAAGAAATATACAGCTTTTTAATTTCGCTGTCTGAGCCACTGCAGGTGTGAAAGCACAATCTGATCCTGTCATCGATGCAAATGCGTTCGGGGTCAATGAGCTGGTCTCATTATTCAGACCAATTTCTGTCAATTACAAGCTCATCCTGTAAGCACTCAAATGACTACAAGTAATCTTTCTACCCTTCCTTACTTTGTCCAACTCTTTCACTTCCCTTCTTTTCTTTCCCGTGTCCTTGTTTCCTGATGAAAATGCAATCAGAGGAGAGCATCTGAGGGAATGAAAAATTCTCTTATAGTTTTTTCAGGAGGAGGCAAAGAAAGCAGGGGAAGAAATAAGAATTTGATGAGCTGAGGAAGTGTGAGACTGAGTAAGTTACAAGGGAAATTGGGGAAGTGTGTGGCGACTGAAGCTCCTCCTGTCTAAGCTGTGAAGTCCTTTTAAAGATGTGATTGGTCCCTCCGGTGTGGTTGCGCTATAAAATGTTCACCTCCTCACTGATATTGTGCAAGTTAATAGTTATGTGCATCAGAACAGATAGCCTGCTGTTTAACACTGATCACTTTAATTGTATATTTTTACATCTATTTCTAAAAAAATTGTGGTCTATTTCCTGAGATGAAAGAATTGATGTAATATTAAAGAATATGTCCTTTGTTTTGACTTTTGATATGTTCAAAAGGTCTTGTTATAGAAATATAATGAAAGGTGTTTTACTGTTCTGTACTGTTCTACAAACATTTTGGTATTCACAGGACACACGAACTCTCTGCTTACTCATTTTTAAGAATAAATATTATGACGGAAAGTGAAACACAGAGTTTGGTCTTGTTGTAATATCATCTCACAATACAAAGAACTTCCTTCTTAGGTGCCGACATTTTCTTAAAGTCATTCCAATGGATTTCACTGCTTCTATCTGTGATGAATAGTTTATAGATGAAATGATAGGATCTGATAAGATGACATTTTCCTAAATCCAAAAAAGTGACAGGATCACTGCATGCCCCTCACTCTCCAGTAGCTTTGTTCCACTTGGTACTGTGATTACTTCTATGTGTCATTTCATAAAATCCCCAGTATAGCTTCATCTTACTGAGATCTAATCATATAATCGTAACCTTCCCTTTTAACAAGAAAAAACTCAAAGTGAGTCGTTTTCTGTCTCGACCAGCATTTGAAGAGATGGAAGATGGGTCTTGTGGATGAACCCAGCAGAGACCATCTTCTGATGGGATCACACCAGCCAAAATGCCAGTGTGTTATCAAAACACACACATTTGTGGAAAACAATTGTGAATTCAATACTTGCACCATCATGCTACTCCATAGCATGTCTGCTTTTTGTTAACAAAAAGTACGTCATCACTATACCTTGTATAAAGCTTATATGTTTAGTGCTTTTAATATAGTACTTTTTAATATTTACTGTGTAAATGAGCGTATGCGGCTTTTTCATTTGCATCTGAACTGCTTTGCAATTCTGTTATTCATTGTATAACGCAGTTGCAGATGCTGGGATTATTCTCTGGCTGCATGACACAACTGGGGCTAAACTTTAGCTGTTAGACAGACGGTCTCACAATAGACTCTCGAATACTATAGTATTCAGAGGAGCGCGTGGTCAGGTCAATGACTGCAAAGTCATAATGACTGTAGCACGTGTATGTCTGTTTGTTTGTCCTTGAACTTCTCCTTGATGGCTGGTTCAATCTTGATGAAAATGAAGCCTATAAACTATTTAGGGGAGCGAGATTCATAACATCTACAGTTATATGGTGATTTAGGCAAATATTTACGTCAAATAAAAAGTACCTTTTCTACTTTATTTGCTTTTAGAAACTGTGATTATGGCTGGTTTACCATGTAAAGTTGGATTTTTAAACACCGTTCAAAATAATATTTAGTATTCATTTAGAAGTAATTAAGTTATTTAAGTCTATTTAAAGTGTATATAAGTGTTCATTGGAAGATAATTTTGAAATAAGTGTATAACCGTAAACATAAATATGAGCCATACCCTGTACAGGATGGACATTTCATCTTTTCTTATAAGTTTTATGTTCCTATTGAATTTGCAATAGTTCAGAATTGTTAGTAAATCAATATGTTTTCTTTAAAATTCACAACTGTAACTTTACTAAGTTTGCCAGGCGTGTCTATGTGTCTGCCTTTGACAATGGACAATAACATCCACAATTTGATAAAATAAACAAGGCAGATGAGATCAGCTCAGTGGAACCTTTTACATAAGTAAATATGAATTGATATTAAAAACAAAACAAAAGAAAAAACACTGGAGTAACAGAAGATTGAAAAATTGACTCATCTGTAGGACAAAACTATGTACAGTCTTTGCACTGCAAAATAAGTTCGTTCACTGTTAATATAAAAATAATAGCCACAGATTTAACATATAATTGTGTATAAAGAGCCATACACTGATGGCCATAGCTACTTAGTCTGTAACAATAATCATTAAGAGCAATGTGGCTTTGAGTACATTATAAAAAACCATGCAAAGGTAAAGAACATGAGCGACAAACAAATGCATCCCATTAAACAAAACTGAGATACATATTTATAGAAATGATGCAGAAATAGGCTGATGACAAATGAGGAAGCATAAGCCAGTGCATGGTAGAGTCAGTAGGAGAAAAGAGAGTAAAGCAGCATTCTTTATTCTCGTGGTGAAGGAATAGCAGATTAGTTGACTCACACAGTTTTCTGGGGCAGTGCTTCGGGACAAAGCCGAGATAGAAACACAACACACGGAGGCCAGAAGTCAGCCTTGCACAAAGATCACAGGGACCTACATTTTTATCCAGATCTTTTGATAGTGAGCAGGAAAGGAAAATAAGTGGGCAAGAGCATTTTTTGTAAACACACACACAAGTACCCAATTATCCTTTCATTCATTGCTCTCCTAGTAATCGTATTTTTTATACGATCTGATGTTTGTCTTTTGGGAAACAATGATCCTTTTAGGTATTGTCATGATTATTTGCAGTATTGAAACTACTGAATGTCACATAAGTCTATCATATGGTGCCATTTCCACCAAGTCTGACACCATTCTGAATTAATATTTTCAGTGTTTCTCTGCATTTTGTTCGTGGCTTTGATGTAAATGATATCTTTCTCTGCTGATAAGCACCTCAAGGCAAGACGCCGAAGCATCCAAATGACTGTGACATGGATGACGACAAAGGCAGGGAAAAATGGAGAGAGCCAGAAGCATACAGACAGGCAAATAATGGATAAAAAGTAAAGCAATAATAGGGCAGACAAAAGGCCAAAAAGAGCCCAAAACCAGATACCATAAGTCAGTAATTAAAGCCCACGTGCAGTGGTTGATGGCTCAGCCACCTGGAAGGAAGAGATTTTTTTTTTTCCTAGAAAACATCATTAAAGAATAGCCTAAGACATATGACAGTTTATAAAACATCCACTTTACTTTTTGCAACCTTAGGTCACCCACAGGTCATGCGGTCGCATTAGCTTTTACACTAAATTTAATCTGTTTTTGTTCCCTCTTGATTCCATTCTGTTGTGACATGAGGCTGGAGTCATTCCTTTACTTTCAGCAGGGGGCAGCAAATTCCAAAACACCATGACTGAAGAGGGTTGTGCCCCCATGAAAATGAAAGTGAAAATGTGTGTTTTTGTGCTAATGCATCTGCAGCTGACTACATGTTATCATTGACTCTATGTGTGTGTGTGTGTGCCTCTGAACATGTGCAATATATTCTCTTCTCAGAAATACATGCATGTGTGCATCTCTTTGCCATTATAGCCAGGGTTGTGCTTTATATGCTCACCATGCCTTATGTGGTATCATGTAATAACAGGCATATTTCATTCTTTCATGGCTGCTGATGGCAACCTTCTCTCACCCGAAAAAGAAGAGCACAACAACACTAAGGACATGCCTTTGCACATCTGTATTTTAAATGTGTGCATGCACGTGAGACATTTTCTGCATGCACCTGAGAGTTAGAATCATGACCTCTTGGGGTTTCATATACACAAAGCGAGCGAGCCTGAGTGCGCTAGATGGAAAGTGGGTGACCAGCAGAAGGATAAACATGCTGAAAAAGTCAAAAAGCGAGAGATCGAGAGATGGATCACGTAGAGAAATTGAGATGGGGGGATCACGAAAGAGGGTAATCTACTGCGTAATGAAAAAATGCGACGCGGTAAAAATGGTTTCTGTACTTGGTGAGGGGTGAGGGTAGATGGGCTGGACAGAAAACTCCGAGGTCAGAAAGGGTTACATTGTTCATCTTCCTCTGTATTAAAGAGCCATACACTGCTCCATATACCAACTGATGACAATATCTGTTTGCATTGTTGTGGGTTTCACAAACAAAGTAAAGGAGTTGACCACTTCTGAAGAATTTATTCTGTAAATAAGCCAATAAACACTGCTTGATATTTTTTATTCTGTATTAAAAACAAACAAACAAACAAACAAACAAACAAACAAACAAACAACATACTGAAAATAATAAGCTGCCTAATCAAAGAAAGCAGTTCTTTATATATGTATTTGTTTGTTTTATCTCATTGTGTGTCTAGGTTTCCAAATCAAAAATGTTTTCCTTTTCTTGTTTTCCCTTTCCTTTTGAAAGGGCTAACATAACTGATTTGCGTTTATTTTCAGTTTAATATAAATTTAGCCAAATGTAGTATGGGTATATAAAAATATGTGTTGCAATTACTTTGTTAAAAGGGGGAAAGAATAAATGGTACAGTACATACTTCACTTGCCAGACAGTAGATTTCATAGGTAATGATTAAATCATTCAAATAGTCAGTCAGTAAATCACTATACATTTGGATCAGGTCACTAAAGAAATAGAACTATGTCAATTTCTGTGCCAGAAAACCATAAACACTACTGCATGTTCAAATACGCAGAAATACACTAAACCTACATGTGGACATGCTGTGCCTGTGAAAACTTAAAAATGCTCTGAAATAATGAAATGAAATTAATTTAAATATATGAATTAATTTAAATTGTGGATTGATTTCTACTGTGGTGTATTTATTCTTTCTCTGGGTGATCTATTAATTTCTATTCAGAGTCAGTGAAAGGCTATTGCACCGGATGGGGAGTTTGACCCATATGCCAGCATTTATTCTGTATACCATTATTTGTGTCAGTAGTTAAGTGTGTACTGTGTAGTTAAGAGGATGAGGAGACTGAGAAAGAGAGAGACGTGGAGAAATAAATTACATGGGTAAAGATGTCAAATGAGATCTGCCTTGGCACCTTCTTTGAGTTGTCATGGGTCAAAGGAGAAGATGTCTGAAGACGCTCCAAGCATCTTTCTTTCTCGGTCCCACCATCCCTTTCCTCTTCAGTAAGCAGCAAACAGAGTGTAGCCTAAAATTCTCAGCATTATAATCTTTGATGCAATAGTGTTTATTATAGAAGGGGGTGATCCATTAACAAGGATTGGCAGTACCCCGTTTTTTGCTATTTATTTATTTATTTTAGATAGATTTTCATGCTATTAGCTAAAATGTGGAAAACACCCAGCAATAATCTCTAATCAGCTGTTTTGTCACAATCATTATTTTACAGTCTGATATGAATGACTTTTATGAAAGCTGAGCTGTAATCCTACCTGTGTGCAGCTAACAAGGATGAACAACCGTGAAATGAGCAAGTGACTGCTGTAAAAGGTCAAACTCTGTGATGTGTGAATAAGAGGAAGGATCAGAGACTGGTCTAAAGCTCGGGGCCAAACCTCTTTTTTACAAAGTGTTGTTTTTTCACGCCTGCTTGAGATCTACATACAGTAAATTAAATTTTATTTGCCACTGAGCTTTTCATAGTCCATCTACAAATTTGCTTCAAGTGAGGGGGATCTCCTTGCTATATTTTGTTCTTGTTTTTTGCATTTTACTTTGTAAGCCACTAAAAAAAATACTATATAAAAGCAGTATGGCATGAGTGCAAATGCACATGTGAATGTGAACTAAATCATTTGTGTCTGCTTAGTAGACTCAATGAGTGGTGTATGCCCATTGGGTAAGCACTGGTTTAAGCAGTAATAGCTTTTGGCAGCTGTGTAATTTCTGTTTATTTATCCCTGACCTTGAAAAACTCTTTTTTTGAACCAGAGTTATTGTATTTATTTTAAAGAAGCCGGCCTTTTAATGCTGGCGTTGTCAATTTTAAAATATAGACTGACATTTCAGCATTTTGATTATCCGTGCAGTTGTATTTAATGATGTCCATGTATTTCTGCTACCTACTTCTTTACCAACACATTTTATAGCAAATGTTTTCATTTGTAACAATAATGAAAAAAAAAACAATATATATCATGTTGTCTTTTTAGATTAAATTATTAAGCAAATAATAAAATGTAGCTGTATCTGCAGCATTTAAGTAGCATACACTTAATGGATGAAATATTATAACCAGCAAAATATATATATATAAATAAAACACATGAAACAACATGGAAACGATGTAACAAGAATGTTACATTCACGGGGAAATGATTAAATAAATGTAATGTTAAGAAGAAATGGGAGTGAGACAAAGCATTTTTTGAGCATGCAATTTATTGAAAACAACGCTTAAACTGAAACAGGCTGTTTTACAGCTGATCAAAAGTTTAGGACCACACTTCCAAAAAACCCGTAAACCCCCCCAAAACAGAAATTGAAATTCCAAACATGAACTCAGTAATGAGTAGCTTCACCGTTATTGTTGAACATTTGAATTGAATTGAACATTTCTCCAAGTGGGGAAGACCGGCACTGCAGCTCCAGGAGCTCCATTATTCCACTGAAGGAAAAAACACCCCAGACCATTATGGCGCCCCCTCCACTGTGGCGCGTAGAAAACATCTCAGGTGGGATCTGCTTGTCATGCCAGTGTCACAGTCTGCACTGGCAGACCGTGTGGAGTGAGGAGGAGGACCCAAATGCAGACACGCAAAACTAAACTTGATTCTAACAGAAAACACGTCGTTTATTAAAACAGTAAAAAAATTAAAGGGCAAAAACAATGCAAAGCTAAACAATAACCTAAACTGGGAAAACTAGAAAGAAAACATGAAACATCCTAAACCTGAAAAAACCTGGCAAGGAGAAAATAAACATGAAAAACCTTAAACGTGGCAACTTGACATGAATACATGAAAACCTGGAGGCGAGGCGAGGCATGGAAACAAAGCAGACGATGGGACGAGGAATAAGTGGAAACACACAGACTAAATACACACAGGAGGTGATCAGGGGAAGTGGAAACACATGGGGAAACAGCTGATTAGAATGAACATAATGACTCCACAGGGGAAGTGAAACTAAACACAAAGAACATGGGACACCAGACCTCTTCAAAATAAAACAGGAAACCTAATGAGACGCAGACATGACAACACGAGCTTGACAACAGAAGACATGCAGACATGAAATACATGAAGGGCAAGGGAGACTTAAGACATGAAGACATAAGGGGAATCTAATAAACAATGAACTATATATAGCAACCTAGGCATAATAGAAATGAACTTAGATAACCTAATGAACTTAAACATAAACCATAAACATCAAAATATATAAAAACTCAAAACACTGGGTCAAATGACCCAGGATCGTGACAGTAACGTTGGGAACCATTAGGACCATCAAGGTTAAATTTTTTTCTCATCAGAGAATAAAACTTTCTTCCAGCTTTCAGTGTCCTATGTTTGGTGCTCTCTTGCAAAGTCCAAACGGTCAGTCCTGTGGCGTTCAAGGAGATGTTTTTTGTTTTTGAAGCCCTTCAGTCTCAGATGTTGTCTGATGGTTATGGGGCTGCAGTCGGCACCAGTAACGGCCTTAATTTAGGTCGAGGATCGTCCAGTGTCTAGACAGACAGCCAATTGGATCCTCCGGTGCAGTGCTGGTGAAATTTTTTTGGGTCTTCCACTTGACTTTTTTTTCCATAACCCTCAGGATCATTTAAGAAATTCCAAATGACTGTCTTACTGTGCACCACCTCAGCAGCGATGGCGTGCTGCGAGAGACCCTGCTTATGCAGTTCAACCACGCTCAAAAAGGGAATTTTTTTTTGCCTTTGCCATCAGAACGTCATGACAGTGTGACTACCTGACAGAAAAAACAGTGAATCCACGTTTTTGCACAGATTTGGCCTTTTAAAGGCATGTGGTCCTAAACTTTTGATCAGCTGTAAAACAGCCAGTTTCAGTTTAAGCGTTGTTTTCAATAAATTGCATGCTCAAAAAATGTTTTGTCTCACTTCCATTTCTTCTTGTTGCATATTGAAGCTTGACTTGGAACCTTGTTAAGATCCAACCATGCAAAATATGATTTTTTGCCATTTTTCAGATGGTCTTAAACTTTTGATTGGGACTGTATATATACATTCATATGTTACAATCATTATAGTAATGATTCACAGTGTGATATACTTTTATACTAATAACTTTCTTAAGTAAAGAATTTATATAATTCTTACACCACTGCAGAGAATCTGTCTAGTTCTGCTGCTCCTTCATTTCCCTCATGACACTTTTTTGTCACAGATCAAAACAATCAATTCTGTCTTGCTTGTTTTACCACCTGTCAGTGCTTAAATGGCATCTATGTGGGTGTCACATGTGATCAATGGTAACAAAAGAAAGCAATTATGTTCCGAAAAATAAAAAATGTACATCTGTGTTGATGTACTGTAACCACAATTGCACTTATACATTCACAGTGTCACACCTGTATGTGTATAAAATGCATATGCAAAGTTTTACTTGGTGGAGACAAAAAACATGCATACCTACACAATCCATGCACCATATTCACTATTCAGACTAACTTCTATTATAAGCTAAGCTGAGTGAGTCCTTGGCTTTCCTGACACTGATTCTCTATATGCAATAATATCTAAATAAGAAAAGTATTAAAATGTTCATTTTTTATTTTTAGATCAAGGTGGATATGGTAACAATTAGAAATCAAGCATAGCACATAATTGTTATTACATCATTTTGTTAATATTTAAACAACAATTATTACACTGATCATACATTTATACTATTAAAAAACAGATAAAGATACAGGTGGGTCTTTTATGATGTTTGTGTCGACTGCTGCATTTTTGTTTTATTATTTTTATGTTTATTGTTTCCTGCCTATCTGAACAAATGAATTTTACAAAAGCCATTTTCAGAAAATGCAGTCTAATAAAGCTGAACTGCATTCTGCACAAACATTGCTCCTTAATGAGTCTAAAAAGATTTACAGCTGCAACATATCAAAATAATATATATTTTAAAAGACAAGTTTGCAGATGAAGGACGTGGACTGAATTTAAGGCAGGCATATAACATTTATATCACGAGTCTGATAGAAGCATTATCCAACCAATGGCCTCTTATCTTCTGTCTCTTATCTTCTTAAGAGCTCTGAAACCTGTTATAGGTTAGATGGTTGAAAAATATGAAGCTTGTGATTTAATCCTGAATAATATTTGAATAATATCAGTAATATCTTACACACTAAGAGCCTGTTTCAATTTATTTACTTTGCTATTGTGCATGTACATGTATATCTTTCTTTACAACTGTAACATTTCCCAATGACATTTTAAATATGGTGAATCCTCTTCAGTCAACTCCTTACTGATGCTCCTCGCTCCAATCCCCATGAGGAACACAAAGAAGCTCAAGTGTCATGCATAAAGTCTTCAGCCCCTAATTTTAATGGTGCTTTCTACTAAGGTCGCTTATGTTCCTCTATACCACCAAATGAAATGTTTAAACATGTAAGACCAATACCGGCACAATCAGTTATCTCTATCTGTCATTTATCATAAAAACATTATTATAGCACCATAAAACGTTTTGTAAACTAAATTTGTAGATCCTCTTCATGACAGTAAAGTTGTGATTTTCTTCCCAGGTGCAGCATATGAAAAGAAATAGTGCAGCTTCACCAGTTTCTTCACCTGAGAGCCAGAAACGTCCTATTTTGAACCTTCTGGTCAGATAACCGGAAGGTTAGATCTATGGAGGCCAGCATCAGCAGGATTAGAGCAGTGTAAAGCTCAGCCCCGGGGTGAATTCTTATCTTTTTGAAATTGTATGAGCCACTGACTAATTTAGCCACCTCTCAAACTTATTTTGTGTTTTATCTAACTGCATCTTGACAGCTATAATAGAAATACACGTCCACAGCTTGTTATATGAAACACCAATAGACAGCAAATGCGCAGTTTCATTATTTGCATCTATACTATATTTGTTTAACCGGGGCAGTGCTTGGTGTGCTTCAGATCATGAGCTGTTGCTCTCCTTTTACTATAACTCTGGTACAAGTTAATCTTGATTTCATCTGTACAAATATTTTATTTTATTTTTTTCCAGAACTGTGCGGTTTCTTTTAGATGCTTTTTGACCTTTTTGTTCTTGTGCTTGAGTGTAACCAGTGGCTTGCACCTTGTCTTCTGTAGGCCTTCAGGCCTTTAGTTGTTGCTGAGCTGTTTATTTAGATTTTTCAACCTAATGAAAAACCTGTGAAAAAGGTGTAACTCATAAATTTCAGATATTATGTCTGCTTCATATGTCATGAATAATAAAGGAATTATCACAAAGCCTTTGTAAAACACCTCTAATTACATCTAAAACTCTGCACTTCAATCCCATCTTAATTGTTTGAATTAAAATGTGACTACTGAACAGGATATTCACCAGCACATGTCCAGTGCCCTAAACACTTTTTGGTGTTCTGTTTAATAAACTTTAATTAAATGTCACACTGATGCTGGTTGCAACACACACGCACAAAAACATGCGCACACACAAAGAAGACATGTTGGGTTTGTCATTTGTTGTCTCTTAGAATCATTTAAGCTCTGGGGCCTTTGTAAACAGCTATCATCAAAAGGATTGACTACGTATTTAGCCAGGTGATGATGATGGTTAAAGAGAAGAAGAAGAAGAAGAAGAGAACTAGAGAACTAGAGAGATGATGAGAAAGAAGGACCGAGAGATATGTCATAAAGATATCTGTCCAAAAACACTGCTGGCTATACTAAAATGCGACTCCCTATCATGGTTGTGACCTGTAGTCCCTGCTGTACCATTGTAAAGCACAGAGAAATTGAGGTTAACAATCTAATTTGAACTCTGACGTGTTTTTATGGCTTCTGTTGGAACTCTTATGGCCAAACTGTGAAAATATAAGAAGCTGCCTCCCTTTGAATATTCTTATCTATTGCTATAGATAGATTGTAATGAGACTTCGAGTATTAAGTTCATACCACAGAGAGAGAGTGAACATCACATGGAGGAAAGACAAAATGTTACAGCAAAACATAATAAACCATAAATTGTGATATATTACCACTAAGTGTTTTGACCATGTCCTCACATAAAATGGTGCTTAGTGTTTATTTTGAGTGTCCATTTTTGATCTGTATGTAAGTGTTCATACCTACAGGAAATGTCCAAAATTAGAATTCCTACCTAATGACTATAGGTCTTACTCAACCCAGTCAAGATGGTTTGATAACCATATCTTCCCACATTTAACTCTTGTCCTTTTGGATATTAAATGTCATCATGTTTTCCTATAACACATGTGTGAGACATATTTTGATTTCTCAAGTTATTGCCAATAATGTGCTTTATGAAATTCTAGTAACCTTGATGTTTAATGGGCAAATTGCAAAGGAGTAAATCATTACTAATCTTAAGTTCCAGTTAGGATTCAGGTGGCAGACACCTTCTGTAAGTTTAAGATTAGACTTAAAACTTTCCATTTTGATAAGCTTAGGGCTGGATCAGGTGACCTTGAAGGATCTCATAGTCATACCACACTTGGCTCAGGCTGCTGAAGCTCTTTCAGTGATGAACTAAAATTTTTTGTCCCACTCCCCATGGGTTTATACTACATTTGTTTTCATCCTCCCATAGTTTGTGTTTTGTCCTGTCTTCTTATGCTTTCCCTTTAAAAAAAAAAAATAAATATATCTTTCCCCTCATTGCCCAACCAGTCATGGCAGATGGCTGCACCTTCATGAGCCTGTTTCTGCCAAAGGTTGTTAAAAGGGAGTTTTTTCTTCCCACTATCACCTAATTGTTGGCGTTTTCCACCTTATATCATAGGGGGTTTACCCTGCAATATAAATTGCCTTCAGGTGACTGTTGTGATTTGAAACTATATGAATAAATTTGAATTGAAATGAACTGAACTAAATATTTGC
Source organism: Etia nguti (assembly GCA_015106755.1). Lineage (NCBI taxonomy): Eukaryota > Metazoa > Chordata > Actinopteri > Cichliformes > Cichlidae > Etia > Etia nguti. The sequence goes on along the minus strand of VUQG01044050.1, from coordinate 13,883 downwards.
TCCACGTTTAATGAAATTCCCTCCAGCAATTCAAGAGATGCAAGTGCGATCACAGAAATGAGATGAACGTGAGGTCAGGGTGACTTTTGATCACTATCACACAAGAAGGTCATTCTTAAATTTTGTGCCAAATTTTAATAAATCCCTTTAAGGTGTTCACCAAGGGTATGTGTCGATCGGCTGGATGGATCATGCAAACTAAAAACATAAAAAGTGTCTCTGCTTTGCTCAGATTTATAAGGACCTACTGCATACTAGTGAATAAACTCTTTTCTGGCCTATGCTTCTGACTTCTACCCCAAGAGTCTCTCTTCTATTGTCCATCTCTCCTATTTTCCTCTACCTTTTCTCCCCCTCAATATATCTTTCTTTCCCTCTCTCTTTCTCTCTGTCATCCTATTTTTGTCTCTTTCCTCTCCCTCTATTTATATCCCTCTGTCCCTCTCTCTGAATGAAGTGTGAAATAAAATTAATATCAAGGAGAAAAGGGTCCCTGAAGCATTTGGTAATCTGATAAGAAACTGGTCTAATTTTAGGGTTTGGGGGAAAATATTGTCTGATATGTTATAATATGTTAATGTGCTCTTCTACAGTATAGACCATTTTTAATTTCTCTAATACGTTTGGCTGAAATACTTGTTGGAAGAGCTATTTCTGAATTTGAATGAAAACAGACATGTGGTGAGTGAACTTTCATGGCAATTATGCAAAAAAAAAAATCAATCAGAGACTCCATATATATATATCCACATATGAAAAATGTGCAAAAAATAATTATAAGGAGAATAAAGCCTCCCCTATATGGGATTAAAATGAGGCAACATTAAAAAAGAATCCTTCCAGTGCACAGAATCCAAATATTATCAGAAGGAGAGCAAAATAGAGTTTGCGTGAGAGAATAAAAAGAGATCCAATAGCCTGAAGATGGAGCAGCATACATTTATATTCATCATCCATTGCTATAGAGGTTACAGGAAAACTACACTAGAGAATTGCTGTATTTATCACTCTAAAGAGCACTCCACTGTTGGGAAAGTCACCTGATTTTATATCTGCCAGCAAAAAAGTTAATTTTGGTGACTGGCTGCATCAAAAAGACACCGCATGTCAAAGGAAGGCACGCTAAATCGAAATGCCGTTTAAAACCATCTCACTTTTCTCATCAAAGTTTTTACCGGAGTTATAATTCTGAATTATTTTTCCACCTATGTGAAAATCAGTTTAACTTCAGTTATGCAACTCAAAAAGAAGCGAGCCAAAGGTGCCTCCGGTGTTGGCAGAGTGAACTGAGGTGTGTCTGAAATGTCTGTCTGCCAGGTCGGATGAAGAAGACATGGATGGGAGCTTCAAAGCTAGAGGACCACCTTCTCCTCTAGATCTGTTGAGGTTAATTTTATACTTTATCCATTTCCCTTTCTTTTGCTGCCTCTCCCACTTGTCTTCTCTCATTCTCCTCTCTCTCCACTGACTTCATCATCCACTTTCCTTTACTTTTTCCAGAATTCTTTCACCAGCTTTCAACCCACTCCCGTGTTATTTTCTTTTTTCTCATTTACTTTGTGTGTCTGTGTATGTGTGTGTGTGAGAGAGAAGGTGAATGACATAGTGCAGTTGTGCTCCATTAGTCGAGTATTGTCATATCTAGAACTCATCTATCATCATCAAATCAGAATAATGAATGTTACCGCTCATTTTAACTTTGCATCCACGATATAGTTTTAGCATAAACGACACAAACGAAACAGAAAAAAAAGAGTTAGATGTATATCTCACTTCGTTAGTTCTCATTTTCACTGGATTTTACGTGCATCCCCGAGATGGTAAAGACTTCTTTGAATCTACAAACAGCAGTATAGCACATTAACTAAATTTCCTATGCCTAATGGTGTGTCAACATGGATAGGCTATTAACATATAATGACGTGCTTTGCGATAACGAGTGGATTACTTGGTTTACTATTCCATGAGTGGCTGCACGGAAATAACATAGTTGGAGAGGAGGCTAATTTGGTCCTAATTCGGTGCCCAAGGCGATTTTATCCGTTTTGCTCCTGTATGTATGAAGTGCCTCTCCTCTGCTGAGAGCGCAATATGGTGAGAAGCTAAAGACCTTGTGGATGTGGTGTGAGCGTTGTTTTTTTTTTTTTAGCTTGCTTAAAGGATAGTCATTATGTCTTGCTTGTGCTCCTGTTGTTTTTACAGGATACATGTTCACAGAGACTGATATAATGTCAGTTACGTATAACAGCATGGCACACAGGTATACTGTTGCGTGACAAGTTAAGAATGTCGTAAAATCATTAGAGGAGATCTATACTGATTGACTTACCCTTCGAGGTTATTTTACATTTACTTTACTTTTACTTTTATTTTACAAAAATATGGATACTGCTGATCACATCCCTGTGCTACTGTATGTTCAGGGAAAACCAGCTTTATTGTAACAGTTAAGTAAAGACATGTAGGCATACAGTAACATATTAGATTTTTTTTTAAAAATGTATTTGTTAGCACTAGAACTGGCAAGGGGTCCTTTTGCCAATGGGGTATTTTAAAAATCATGTAACTCTGTTAAATTAAAACCCCATTGTCGGATATTGCATTACTTTTCCTAAAATGGGCTTACAGTATTCATCAAATACTGAATTTTGAGGTGTGCGGGATCAAAAGGAAAAATAATATATGACAACGTATATTTAAAACTGCCGAAGACATCATTTTGACTGTATATAAATTATTGCCTAGTAATGCCAGTGTTTACACACAATTGATGTGACATTTTGACATTTTAGAAAAATTAAATGAAATTTACCTAAGTTCATCAAGAAATGATATTTTTGCTATAACTGCTCTTGTTTTGGGAAGCTTAAAATCCCGGTGGTTCTAGTGTTAAACAGCAAGACCAAGATTGCTTTTAGCACTGAGGCTGGTATGTATAGATCTCTTAATGGATGCTAACCAGTAGAATTAAACCTTTAAAAAAATCTTGTAGGGGTAAAAATGCAAATAGACAAAAAAACAAAAAACAAAAAACCCAACAGTTGACTGGACAACCAAAACCAAAAACCAACCACACCAACCCAGCCAGGTCTCAGTTTCGGTTAATACAAAATATTAAAATTTGTAATTTGCACCTTTAAGCTTGATGTTAAGCTGAAAAAATTTATCCCAAATCACAGCAAAATTGTCCAGTATGAACGATGCTAGACATACTGGGGGGCAGAATTCTGAACCCGACTGCTCACCCGTGGAGGAGAGTAACATTTTTTTCAATATCCATTAGCAAACTATCTCTCTTCATCAACATTCATTTCCAGTCACGATGCACATCATGCAACTTACTGACGCATGACAATTGATTTTCATTGATTTACATTTTCTAATTACAATAAAATCCATTTATGGTTAAAGAGACAAGAAATTATTACCAATTTTGAGCAACAATTCACTTTCAGTCAACATAAACAAAGTATTGAAAAAACTGAACTTCAAACTGAAGACAATATGAAATGATTGTAGCCATTTTGCATGATGGGTGCTAAACCAGTTGCATCCAAGCAAAGGAATAGCTTCATGGACGCTTACAGTGACCCTGCTCCAGGTTTGCTTTTTAGTGATGCGTATGATGATGATGAATGTTTAATTGCATTTATCAAAGCAATTTGGAAAACAAATCTACTATAAGTAAAAATGCTTTAAAAAAGTGTAAAGATAAACAGCATTTAATTCCTTGGCTAATAAAACTTATTCTGATCCTGAATTTTGTGGTTTTTAAGTTTGAAATATTGACTTTTTTCTGTTTGTCTGTTGTTCTTTTAGAGAAGTATAGCTCAGTCACAGAATGCCAAAGCCAATTTCCACTCCAAATTTTAATAAGTTCTCCCTTTGCCACGTTTGTTTTATTCCCCTGCTGACAGACAAAGAACCAAACAAACAAAACACAAAAACATGCCCTTCTTGGCAGAGGTAAAAATGGCAAGTGTAGTGGGCTTGAAGCAAGCTTTGTCCCACACAGCATCTGTGCCATCTTGGCTATTTATATGGTTGAGTGTCAGGAAAATGGGGACACTTTCTTGCAGGTGCTCTCATCTGCACACAGCTTTTTTCATACCATTCACACAATTACATGCTAAAAAAACCCAATGAGAAAACAGCATTTGATGCTAAAGAATGTAACGTGAACATTGCTTGATAAACAGTAAATAGATGTTGTGATGTGCATGTTCTGTGATGGACTGTAGAGCCTGTTGGCATGATACAGCAGGTGGCAGTGGCAGACAATTCAGCAACAAATGATGTCCCTAAAAAATGAAAAAATAATTAGTTTTTGAACTAAATTTGAGCATATCCGAACAGTATCTGCAAGTCATTGATGATAACAAAAACTATTTGTATTACAAATACCTATTACATGTCTTTTTTTCTTTGTTGTTCTTTCTTTTACATTTAGTCCAAAATTGTCTGCAATTCTATAAAAACATGGAGTATTTTATTTAATTTGAGGAGTGGAAATAACTAAAAGAAAGCTCATTTAAAAAGTCTAATAAATTAACATTAACCTGTTCATGTTTGGGATTGTAAACTTGGTTAAAGGCTCTTTTAACAGTGAACATAACACAGCATATTGAAGTCTGTTGAAACTGTACCTTTAGCTTTGCAAACTTACACTCTGCTGCACAACTTTCATATTGTAACAAAAGTTAATTAGTCTGTTGCAGATGTGGGGACAATTGTGCTTGTGAAGGGAAGCATCTCATTCCAGTCGCATGCAATGAGATACTTTTAGGGCATTGCAGAGAAATGGAAATCAGGCTGTAGATAATTAAGCTAATATAGAGTTGATTAGATAGTCCTAACAGACTGTATTTATCCTCAGGTGACATCCCTGATAGGTAAATTTAACACCTGGTTTAATGTATGACAACAAAAACTTTTCCATCCCTGTCTACAGCATCATCTAGACCAGCCGGCGTCCTTTGATCATTACTACAAGCATTGTGCTAGTCGAGGAACCACTGATTCAGCTTCATGTAAACATCTGTATTCATTTAAGGTCTCTATGCTGTCATTCTTTCATTTATTTTACATTTACAATCCCTTAGCTGTGCTCACCCTTTTGCTTTCATCTTTACTCTCCCTTAATTTTTTTCCCACCTCCTCTATTATTTTTTGTTCCATTATTTTACCTTCTTTGGTCTCTTCTCCCTTTCTCGTTTTCCTGTCGCATTCTTTATTCCCTCTGTCCCCCACCCTACACTATGAGTAAAGTACGTCAGTCGGAGGCTGGCAGCCAGAACTGTCAGCACTGTTCACGATAAACTTTCAGTGATGTAGACATACAATAGTTAAGCCAGCAGCAGTGCCTAGCTGTTGATAATTTTAAACTGGCTTGCCCCCTTCCAGTCCTTCCTTGTGTTCTCTGTTTTCTTTTGTTTATCGTTCTTCCTGCATCAATTTAAAATCTGCTTTGTAAGTTGTGTCCTTTTTTCTATTTCTACACTGTTCAGTTTTACTGCAAACCTATTTCTTCTTTACTACTTCTTTTATCTCTGATTCCTTTTAAGGTACTAAATTTACCTGTCATTCTTTTTTTTTTCTTTTAAATTCTAGTCTGTAAATACCCTCCCTTTATTTCAATTTCTTCTGACACTCTTAAATTTTCCATCTGTCTATAAAACCTGAGGGTCACTGACTGAGTATAAGATACCTGTCTTTGGATACAGTCAGTGGTTTTCCCAAAGATTCACATTTTCACTGTAAGATAAATCAGAGAAGTTGTAGAGGGGAGAAATATTTTTGAGAATATACCGCTGAGCAAAAAAACCTCCACTAAAGAAGAAAATGACGCATGGTGACTGTTTTCCTCAATCATATCTATTTTCTCACTTGGACAGTAAGAAAGGTGTTGTATTTATGTTCAAACATGTGCAATACAATCTCATTTTCATGCAACAGGTATTAGCCCATCAGCATTTTCTCTAGGTATTAACTGCCCTCTCACCTGTGTTGAATGAGCTTATGCTGCTGCTCTCTCCTGCAGGTACCACACCTTTTCTCTTGTGGAGCTAGGTTCAACTGATTCCACTCAGCAATCAGCACTGGGTATGAAAGCTGGGGAAATTAGTTGCCCAGCCCCAGTGGGCCAGCTTCAATTGTGTGCTGCAGCTGCATTCTCTTCTTAGCAAAGGACTGGGTTATTTTTTTTAATAAATCTACAATTCAGCCTTTTTCATTTCATCAGCATTTAGGGTTTGCATCATATGTATGCGACTAGATACATTTATAATTCTACTAATTTGTTTGAAGAAAAGTTGCAGATGGAGTGGAAAAATGAGCCAGCCAAGGACAGCCCTGTAATTGTCCTTATTGCAAAATGTCAAACAGTTATCATCACAGTGATGTTTAGTTAGGCTCGAGACTGCTGTTTTGGATGGTGACCTTGAGTTACAAGCTGGGTTCATGAAGTTAGACTGGGGCTTTAAAAGGCAGGGAACATGTAATAAAGGACACCATTAGTTCCATCAGTGCAATCATTTAAAAAGCTTGATCTTTAAATACAAAGTCAGAATAAATATATCTCAGCCTTTGACTTTGACTCGTTGCTTTGATTCTGGCCATTCATTTTTAAAAATTCTACCCCCACCAAGCATAAAAAACATAAACTTGCTTCCAAGTGACTCTTGTACTCTAGAGTTTTTGGATTCTTGTTTATCTTTTAGTATTAATTTCTGTTTGGTTTTTATGCTGTTTTTAAAATTCCTCTTTGATTTCATTATCGTTTTATTAATTTTAAGCATTAGTTTCTACTTCTCTGCTGGAGTTTCAATGTCACCGAGTTTCTTGTTTTTCATATTTTTGTGTTTGAATTTTTGTATTTCGTTTTAATCCCTTTATTATTCTAATAAATAATTTATTTTTGTGATCTCCTGCCTCCTGTTGCAGCAGCTGTGTTACTTGATCTCTTTGTATGTTTCTAATGACCATTGTTTTATGTCTTGAGAAACTTTTCAGATGATCAAGGAACTGACCTCACAGCCCATTGCTCATTCAGTGGGCTAGTTTCAGTCATTGTGTAAAGGTGTGTTTATAAGAGTGGGGAAACCTGCAGTCAGCTGAGACTGAAGAAGTCACTTGGATGAGTGACGAAACGTTTCTCCCACTGAAAACGCCACGTCCAGATGAACAGAATCAACCTTTTGGGATACCATTGTGTTATATTTTTGTGTAAGATCACTTTCTCTGCTGTCAGTAGATTTATCCATGTTTGTGATTTGTCAGATGCTGCAACCACCACCCCTTTCATGTCAATGTGCTTGTAGCTCGACTGGAAAATCCGATGCCAGCTTATCCAGTTGATAACCGCCTTCATGCGACAGCTTAGCCTAATTGCTGATCCTAGGGAAGCCAGGTATGGTGAACTTGCTTCATAGTGCAATCAGCTGAATTAGTTGATGCATGTTCCAAGGTCTTCTTGCCTTATTATTAGTAGTTTGTTCATTTCCTGTTTAATTTTGATAGTTTTGATAGTATGTTTTGTTTTGGATTTTGCATCTTTGTTGGCTGTCTAATGGTCGTCACCTGTGTTGTTTACATGCATCCGTCTTAGTCCTCTCATGTGCCTAATCCCTAATCAGTCCTCTCATGTGTATAGTTTGTATAGTTTCATCTTTTGTCCTGGTGAAGTTGTCTCCTGTTGTTTCCTCCCTCAGGCTTCCCAGGTTTATCTTCTGGTTCTTGCCGTTATTTCGACTTTTTGGACTTCTTCAAATCATGGTTGTTATTTTTGTTAACTTTCTTTGTTTCAACTTTCTGTTAATTCAAGGAGTTGTGTTATAATATGTCACAATATATTACACTTTATCTAACTGCACCCATTCAAAAGCCTGTAGACTCTTCAGGCAAGGTTAGATCGGTCCCCCTTTGTGTTCTGCTTCAACGGGTGGCTCATCCACAAAAACACCCGCTGGAACCTTTTCACTTGTCATTGTCACTCTACGTCACAAGCTAGCCAAACAGACAACCATCCTGAGAGCGATGTCATAACACATCTGCTCCTCAAACTACATGTCTATTTAGAAGCTTTGATATGAAGAAATGGCTGCCTTTTCTTGAAGACAGTCAAAAGATACTATGGCAAAAGGAAGCAGATTACACTGGCATGGAGGTAGGTCTTGTGATTGTCTTTTAGAACTGATGGTAAGAAAGAGGCATACAGCAACATCTGTTTGCCGTAGGACGATGAGTCTTAATGCAAAATGTCATCCTAGAAGAGCTTAGGTTTTTTTTTTTTGGTTTTTTTTTACAATTTTAGATGATATGGGTATTATTGCTTCTTTATTTGTTTTAAGCTCTTACATCTGGTAAGCTTAACAATTAGTGAAATTGAGCATAGTATTTATGAAACATTAGTGCTAAGCTTATGAAAGCTACCACATTCATCATGAAGATTCTTTGACTTTTTAAAAAATGTATTAGTTTGTAATTTAAAGTTCTCTGTAAAATCAATAGCATGCTGCATAAGAATGTGTAGTGACTGCCCCAGTTTGGCAGGGCATAAAATTATTTAATGTATCGATATCTTAAACACTGAATTATAAAATAGGGCAGAAAGATGAAGTTCAAAGAAACAAGTGTCATGCCAATTATCTTTTATCTGCGTGTGATTTCTATCACCACATACAATAGCCATCAGGCATCTGTTAAAGCACTGATAAGATTAAAACCTACCTAACATCCAAGTGATAGCCTCAGCTACATCATTCACTTTTCTAACATAATTATTTCATTTTATTTATTGGCAAAAAACTAGATTAAATGATTTTTTCGCCCTTTACTACAGAATGTAAATGAAAACCAAACTCTTACAACACAACTTTACACATTTGCTAGTATAGTCAAAACATAACTTGGAATTATGGGATACCAGTACTAGTATGTCATCCTTGTGCCCTTAGATAAAATGTTAATGCAGTGAATATATACTCATAAACATAAATATATTTATAAATTTGTTGATAAATATAATAATAGTCCAGATTTATCAATGTCACTTTCAGATTAAACTTCATATGTTTTTTATACATATGTTTTATATGTTTACATACAAATGTTATCATTACATTTGGAGATAATATAAAGGTAAATCAGCATATACAACTCCAATTTTATACAACTTGTAATATTAGATAAACATTTTTTTTAAGTCTGATATCCCTATATATTGATAGTCATAAACATTACTTTTTAAATTCTCAAGAGCAACAATGGTTTTTCATAAACAGTATTCTGGTTACTGGTTCACAGCTGACATATTGTCTTTTGTAAACATGGAATTTTCACTGTTAAAACTATTCGTTAACTTCCTTTTTCACAGCAAATTTTTTCTTGTTGCAACTCGCTGACAGAAGCCTGGTCTACACTCAAACACAGCTCCACAGTGGTTATAAAAGACAGACCCTAGTTCTGATTGACAGGATCAATAGCTGTTTAGGCAAATGGCCTTGGATGCAAATTCCTCATCTGCAACAGGTATATACCTATATATAAAATATTTTTTGTCTTTGGTCAATCCTGTCCTTTCTTTCTTGATCACTTCTTTAGATTTTAGGTTGGTTTAGCTGCTGATAGATGGTGATGATTGCATGTTCTGTTTTAATAGACGTCCTTACACAGTCATCAGTCATGAATCTGTCTTGAAACTACACTGTCTAATTGTCTCACATGTTGACAGATTCCAGCTGTCACGCTAAGAACAGTCATTTTGTACTGCAAAAAGCTGTGTGGACCACTACAATTCCCCGTCCTAAATACAAAGCTGGCAATCGGAGCAATCTGTCATCACATGCATATCAGTATAGGGCAAAAGATCTTGTCTTCAGTGACAGTGTAACAAAATATATTGTTACTGTAACAAAATGCCATTTTAGCTATTCTGTTATGTTTTATGCAAAACACATCCTTTAATATTTTATTAGGTAGTTTACAGTAGTCACACAGTCAAAATCTCTGAGCCATTTTTAAACAAAACTTTTATATTTTAAATCAAACTAAAAAAAATAAAATCCACTGGTTTGACCAGAATCAGTGTTTGGTGATGCATTACAGTACTTAGATCCAAAAATCTTCTGTACAGTCAGAATTGCTTTTTATTAACAGCACTAGAAGTCAATGAATGTGACTTAGGAGACAGCAATGTGTTGAGATCTGATGATACAGGTATCTCCAAGATGCTGAGATGCTGGGGACACTCAGCCCAAATAGGCCATGCTGTGCATCTCCATTGCTGAGGCAACTATAATGTTGTTTTATATATATAGTATAGGGAAGTATTATGTGATTCTGTCATTGTTTAACCAGGACTAATAGGAAAGTCAGCCTGGCACAGCTGTTCACCTAACTCTGGTGCTTAAAGATATTCAGAAGCAGAATCTTTTATTTGAATCCATTTTTAAGCCTAAATATGGTAAAAAGTGGCTACAGCATTGCTATCAATAATTAACATTTTCACTTTTAGAACACTGTCTAGTGTATCTACATATTTAAAATAACAGATTGTAAACTATTAACTACTGTCTATAAATATGTCTAGTGTTATAAAAGTTTAAGGAATTAACAAATTTAAGTTTAAAAAATAATGAAACCTAAAACAAGAGTTTCAATCCCTCCGTGATGTATTTCATGGGCTTCGCTCTGTGTTAATTTAGTATTATTTTCCTGAGTGGGTGTCCATTATGAGGCCAATGACTGGTGGATTGGCACCAATCATCCATGTGGCAATCCATTCATTCGTTGCCATAGAAACGGCCTGGGTGAATAGGGGATAAGAGGGGGAGCATGGCGAGATTGCTGACACCTGCTCTCCTTCATTTCCTATCATTGCGTTCACATATACTGTATAATCCCTCACAAACATTTGTGTATTATATAACGGCACACACGCACACACAGTCAGGAAGTACATTGAAAGTCTTATCAATAGCACTGTATACTTCAAAGCAACATGAAACAGCAGATTTTTCTTGGATTCTGCAAATCTTGCTCCTATTAATTCTTTGCAGTTTATCAACCTAAAAAAAACCATCGTCTCTGAGCATTGCACAGTCATTTGTTCAGGTGCTGATATGTACCTGAACATATCATAACAAGATAAGATAAAATAGCTCATCAAATTTGAGAGATAACAAGTTACAAGTAATTATTAGACTGATTGTTTGGAGGTTTTTTTTTTGCATCTTTATACAATGTTTTTATTAACATCAAATCTACATTTCTTTAAAATATTGTGAATTACATTTAACATTTATTATAGCTAAGAACTAATAACGTGATAAAAACAAAAATACATCTGCACATGCACTGAATGTTATAATCCCTGCCTTTAACCTCCTAAGACCCGAACTCTTTCATGGCATATATTTTTAATTTCTCTTTGCTATTTGGGCTGATTGGGACCTGGTGAATGTAGAAACAAAGAATTACCTGATTTTTAAAAAATTTTTTTACCTGATTTTTTATTTCTGAGGAAAAACAAGATCCACATATGAGGACATTTCGCTTTAAATTTCTATAGGACAGTGGCAGCATGATGTCCTCGTAAGTGGACAGGCCCTTGTAGAGCAACATTTAGTATTTTGGTCTAGACAACCCAAAATGTGATGTTCACATATGTGGAAGTCAGGTCCTAGGAGGTTAAACGTGTAAACCTGAGATTGTGTTGTAACAATGTAACATTGTACATGAAAGCTGTATTGGATCTAATTGCCTAATTTAGCAGTGTTCAGCATGGTGATAGCTGTGGGATAAAATCTGTTGCTTAGTCTGTTAGTTTTAGGTAGACATTCAAACAGTACATGACCAGAGTGAGCTGGGTTTTGAAGGATTTGATTAATGTTCTTGAGACAATGGGAACTGTGCAGTTTTTCAAGTGGGGGGAGAGGACAGCTGACTATGTGCTAAGCGACCTTTATAACCCTATGGTGCTCGCTCTTCTGTGCTACTGTGCAAAACCATGCACAGAGAAAGTAGCACAGGATACTTTGCAGAGATAAGGGGACACCAACAGTTTCTCAGGGATGTTATTCTTTCTGAGAACCCTCAGAAAGTAGTTTCTTTTTCTTTCTTTCTTTCTTTCTTTCTTTCTTTCTTTCTTTCTCTCTCTCTCTCTCTCTCTTTTGGCAGGTCAGGTCCTCCCTGCTGTTGACTCCCAAGAAGCAGAAGTCTGACACCCTCTCCACACAGACCCTGTTGATGGTGTCATCTGCCTTCTTCCTGAAGTCCACAACAAGTTCCTTGGTCTATACGGTGTTCAGGAGCAAGTTGTTGTCCACGGTGTCAGCCACTGGGACACATAGGCAGACGCATCCCCCCCAGAAATGAGTCCTCAGTCTTACGGTCAGAGAGACTAAAATAGTGTTTCTACTTAGAAAAATCCAACATTTCACTTCCTTAGTCACTTCCTCATTTTATGTTCTACTTCTATTTCTATTAAAAAGGGAGTTGTTCCATCCTTGCTGGATTGCTCCGCTCTTTTCTCTGCTGGAGAAACTCTTGCTGGAGAGCGGTGTGCTGGTTTGTGTTCTTAGAAGAGAATCTGTGTGGATTTGTGGAAAACCCTAACTTGTAGAAACCAAGAACTTCTCTAGTGTTGATCTTCTATTTGAACTCTAATTTAATGTAAATAAATGCCCTGAACTTCTATGTTCGAGTCCTGCATTTGAGTGCTGCCTGTTTAGTGATCCCTGAAAGTTGTCTTTCTGAAAGCATTCTGATGAGACTATCCATCACTGTTTATTTCTTTATTTGCACATTACATTATGTGTGTACACTAATATTCAAAGCCCAATAAGCTCATCAACAAATACAGAAATGAAAGAAATGCCAACTTTAATTTGGTGTAAATTAGAAATTAGGAAAGCAACTAACAAGAAAAATATTAAACACAGGACTGACAAGATTGGCCAAGTCTTCTGAAGAGATGTAAAGCATAAAACAGATGCATTTATTACTGATATAGTTGAGATGAAGACAAACTAGCATGAGTTATAGCCAGTGTTACCAGTGCCATTCTGAAGTTTATCTTTGTCCATAAATGCAGAAACCACGGTGTCAATGAAAGCTCTACAGAGGGAAAAAAGAAGTTGCTAAAGAGGAGGTGGTCAGGTGCTCCAAAAAAAGCACTGTCATCCCTTTCAGACCTCCTCAACATAGGAGTCAACTAAAAAATGTTCATAACAAGAAGACAAAGGTTTTAACAACTGAACAAAAAACAATTTGTACCGAGGTGTTCTAAGTAAGAGATAAAATCAGAACCTTAAGATGGTTGTCCAGCCATAAAATAAGTGTCTTTTAAAAAAGTTGATGTTAACATTGATGTTTTCGGTCAATGGGTCTGACAGAAGCAGCACGGTCAGTCAAACTCCATCAGAAGAGCAGTCATTTTGTCACAGGTTATTAGGCAGAGGACTCACTCGCAGGACTCTGAAGTTTAGAGAGAAGGTGAGGGTTTATTTACAATGTGGCACCAAGTGAGAATATATACAGTGAGACAGATAACACGGGGCTCCAGGAAGTGGAGGGGTGGGGGGGTCCGAAGGGAAGGTCCAAGGCGGGGGTACACACGCTCCTCTTCAACTTAATCCACAACTCACTTAGAATGTCCACTCCAAAATGCTCATGCTCATTCACACACATCCACAGAAATCCAGACGGCAGGGAAGACGGGCAGGGAATCTAGAAGGCCTGTACACAGAGAAAAACAATGTTAGGAGGAAACTCTTAGGGGATCACAAGGAATACTTCCAAAGGCTAGGCTACACTGACGCTAGGTAGTGTGACGATCCAGCGAGGAAGCAGCCTCTCTTGCCATCTTAAGTAGTCTCCCAGGA
>VUQG01044049.1:127280-139750 GCA_015106755.1 Etia nguti | reverse complement strand
GACAGCTTTTTCCATCAGGCCATCAGACTGCTGAACACCTCATAGACACCTCACCTTCACTTACCAGAACTTCAACATTATGCACTCCATACTGTACATAAATGCCACTTGTTTTGCACATTTCCAACTGCCAACCTCTGTATATTTTATTTTATTGTTTATTCTATTGTATTTAATTTTTAAAATATATATATATATATACACACACACACACACACACACACACACACACACACACACACACACACACACACACAAAAACAGCCACTGCTACTTCCTGGTCCCTTTCGAACACCTTTTGTTTTTGCTTCGCAGATCATTTTGTTGGAAATTTTTAATGTTTTCCATTTCCTCTGTTTGTTTTGTTGATATTTGTTGATAGTTCGAAATTAAAGAAAAGTTATAAGAAAAAAATAACTGGCTGTAAGTTAAAAAGTGATCCCCCCACTGAGTTCACTTTCATAAGCCAAACCCAGGTCTGATTACTGTCATACCTGTTGAATCAAGAAAGCACTTAAATAGAACCTGTCTGACAAAGTGAAGTAGGCTAAAAGATCTGAAAAACACATCACAGAAACACATCATGGCACGATCTAAAGAAACTCAAGAACAGATGAGAAACAGAGTCACTCACATCTGTCAGTCTGGAAAGGATTACAAAGCCATTTCTATGGCTTTGGGACTATAGTGAACTACGGTAAAATCCATTATCCACAAAAGGAGAAAACTTGGAACAGGGGTGAACCTTCTTCTCTAGAGTGTGGGCTTTCAAAAATTACTCCAAGAACACATCAATGAATAAAAGAACCCTGGGCACATTTAAAGAACTGCAGGCCTTACTTGTTTCAGTTATGGTAAGTGTTCATCATTCAACAAAAAGAAAGTGACTCTGCAAAAATGACATCCATGGGAGAGTTCGAAGGCAAAAACCACTGCTGACCAAAAATATCACAAAGGATTGGCCAAGATGTTTTTGCCACATTTGCCAAAAACATCTTGACCATTCTCAAGACTTTTGGCAAAATATTCTGTTGACTGATGAGACAAAAGATGAACTTGTTAGAAAGCTTGAATCCTGTTACATCTGTCGTAAATGTAACTGTAAATGATGGAAACATGAATTCTGCTCTCTAGCATGAAATCCTGCCAGTAAATGTCCAGCAATCACTCATGGCCTGAAGCTCAAGCCCATTTGGGCAGGATAATGATAAGAAACACACTAGCAAGTCCATCGTGAATGGCTCAAAAACATCCAAAACAAAGTTTTTAGAGTGGCCTAGTCACAGTCTAGCCTTAAATCCATGCTCAAAACCCCTCAAATGTGGTTAAAATTAAATAAGTCTGTGAAGAAGAGTGGGCCAAAATTCCTCCACAGTGATATGAAAGACTAATTGCCAGTTGATAGCAAATGCTTGGTTCCAGTTCTTGCTGCCAATAGTGGCACAAGCAGTTACCAGGTTTAGGGGGCATTTACTTTCTCATATAGGGCCAGGTAGGCTTGAATAGCATTCTTCCCTTACTAAATGAAATCATCTTTTGAAATCTGCCTTTTGTATTTATTTTGGTCATCTTTGTCAAATGTCTAAGGCTAAACGTAAAAAACATCATCAAATCAAATTAGACCTGCTAAAATGGGTACAACTATGTGAGCCTTTGATTTTATCTCTTCATTTTCACCCTATGCAGCAAAACTTGCGAATAAACATATCTGATTAATATTGATCAGGCCTCCAGCACATCAGCATGGAATAATTTTAAATCAATACATTCAAGTTTGGGTTTCCTCATATGAATGGTTTGCTTCAGGGCCTCTTGTCCAACTCCTGCTGGATCTAAGTGATTTTGGAGCTTCAAATCTTTGGTCTTCTTCAGCTGGATTTTGGTAGAACATCTTTTGTTCTGTGTGCTGTTTCCTTGTCGCATTACCCACTTTCTCTTAAAACTGAGACCATTCATTTCCTGACAGAATTTGATCTGATTCAAAATTCATTGCTCCATCATTGATGGTAGCCTTCTTGCCCCAGAGGCAGCCAAACAGCCCCGAAAAAATTATCCTCCCATCCCCGTGTTTTACAGATGAGATGCTGTAAGGGTTTGATGATTTAATGCAGTGAAATCCATTAGAACAAACAGTTGTAGAATGGTCTCGCCACAAGCTGGCTGGATGTCTGGATGATGACAGCAAACTGCATACAAGCATCAGAGGTCTTTTTGGAGATGATCAGAGATGGTTTTCTAATATTTGCTATTTTTTTGTTTGCAACAGTATCAATAATTCTTTTTCTGAAGACCTGAGAAATCTATTTTGTTAATGCCATGATCACTACCTTAAAACTTGATAACCTTGCAAGCTTTTGCCACACTACTGTACCTTTGTATGATAAAGTGTTGCTAAACTGCCTTGGTCATATAAAACAGTTGCCGTAGGACCCTCCTTCACCTGGATTCTGTGTGCCGCGTGCATGAAAATTACGACTGGCACCAAAAACTCTACTTAACATTCTGCTGTAGTGAGGCTCCTGCATTGGTTTAGATTTGCATCTCTTGCATGCCATGTTGCTGCTGTAACCCTTTAACATAAAACATAAGAAATTTGTAGATTGTCATGAAAATAAGATAAGAAGTGTGGCCTTAAATGTGAATGTTTCACAGCCAAAATTGTAAGAACTAAAGCACAACTGTGGCTACAGCCACATTCCCAGTGACAGCTGTGTCATCCCAAGGCTGCACTCATAATGAGATCTTCAGTCTGTTTTGGCAGCGGTCAGTGAGAGAGGTGCTAAACTTGCTTCTCTGGTTTTCTTTCTAAATTACTTGTGTCTGTGTAGACACAGCTGAGTGGGCAGCGACACTCACAGCACTCATAACCAGCTGAGGTCAACTTGAATATATAATAATGTGTCATGATACAGCTCAGCCTTTCTCCATGTGCCACAGAAAAAGTTATTTTCAAGCAAAACATAGACTTAGAAATAGTCTGTCGGTCAGTTTGCCAGATAGAATATTAACAAAGATTAATGTAGATTATTAAAAGTGAAGGGAGTAAGCAGTGTGTGAACATAAAGCAGTATGTTTTTGAATGGTTTCTTCTTTTTTTCTAGATGGTCCAGTAACAGTGGGCATGAGTTTGGACATTGCCAGCATTGACACCATTTCAGAGATTAACATGGTAAGAGTATCACACTACTGAATTCTGCAATTAAACAATAAAAACATACACTACCAATCAAAGTTTCTATGCACCTTCTTATTTAATGGTATTTCTTTATTTTCACTGCTTTCTACATTGTAGATAAATACTGAAGACATCAAATATATAGAGCAAGATATATGGAATATGTAGCAAAGAAAAAATTGATTAAAAAAAAACTCTAAATATGTCTTATATTTTAGATTCCTCAAAGTAGCCACTCTTTGCTTTGTTGACAGTGCTGCAAACCCTTGGCCTTCCCTCAGTGAGCTTCATGACGTAGTCACCTTAAATGGTTTTCACTTCACAGGTGTGCCTTGTCAGGGTTCATTTGTGGAATTTTTTGCCTTCTTAATGGGGTTGGGACCATCATTTATTTTGTGCAGAAGTCAGGCTGGTACACAGCTGAAAGCCCTATTTGACAACTGTTAGAATTCATATTATGGCAAGAACCAATCAGCTGAGTAAAGAGAAACCACACTCCATCCATCATTACTTTAAGAACTAAAGGTCAGTCAGTTCGGAAAATTGCTAAAACTTTGAATGTGTCCCCAAGTGCAGTCAAAAAACCATCAAGCGCTACAACGAAACTGGCTCACATGAGGGCCACCCCAAGAAAGGAAGACCAATAGTCACCTCTGCTGCTGAGCATAAACATCCACAGTCACCTGACCTGAACCCAGAGTAAGGGCAAAAGAGTCAAAAAGTGCTCAGCATCTCTGGGAACTCCTTCAAGACTGTTGGAAAACCATTTCAAGTGACTACCTCATGAAGCTCATCGAGAGAATGCCAAGAGTGTACAAAGCAGTGATCAAAGCAAAGGGTGGCTGTTTTGAAGAATCTAAAATATTAAACATGTTTTGAGTTATTTCACACTTTTTTGTTTACTACATAATTCCATATTTGGTCATTCATAGTTTTGATGCCTTCAGTGAGAATCTACAATATAAATAGTCATGAAAATAAAGAAAAACCATTAAATGAGAACGTGTCCAAACTTTTGACTAGTAGTGTACATACATTTCATAGGTCGCTAACTAATAAACCACAAAGGTTAAAACTGATTAAATGCAACAAGAAACTTTGCAATGGAGGAACTTTTTCTCAGGTCAGAACACATCATTTTTCTGACTTTATTGATCAGTCTGTCCGTATTGTGAAATGTTTGAAAAAGCATCATACCTGTTAGCAGTTATGAAAAGTTTATTGCCTTTTCCCTCACTTCTTTCAACCTGATGTGTATACCTTTTTTTGGTATGACCACCTTTATTCTTAAAAGCAGTCTGAACTTTCAAGCTTTCTTGTAATTTCTATAAGTAGTCTTCTTGAATAGTTCTCCAAGCTTCCTGAACTACATTCAAAGCTTTTCTTTGGATGTCGGCTGCCTTTTATTCAGTTCTTTGTCAAGATGATGGTATTTTTCTGCATTTGCAATTCCATTAATTTGAAAAGATAGCCACCACTGGCTGAAATGTAGCCCCAAACCATGAAAGAAGCTTTACTCTGTTTTACTGATAAGTATAGACCCTTACTGCTGTATCTCTCTTCTAAATTCCTCTATACGTTATTGATGACAGTTTGAATCAAAAATTTGAAATTTGTATTCATCACTCCATTAGACCTGTTGTCACTGATTTTCAGCCCAGTTCTTGTCTAATTTTGCATATTCAGCCTTTTCTCTCACTTTATTCTCCCTAAGAATTGCTTCTTGACTGCCACTATTCCATTAAGATCACTTATTTTGCTTCAGCAAATAGTATGGTGGAATAACTGAAGGGCCATCTCTGAGGCCCTGTATCAGGTCGTTGCTGGACTTTTTTTTACTGCTTCTTAAGGACATGGCTTTCAGTAAATGAAAAAAGCAGCCAAAAACCAGAAAACAACTTTGAAAGACCTTTAGGAAGCCTAGTAAACTCTTGCTTAAGACCACTTTTTAAAAAATTACATAAAGTCTAGCTCCTTGGAAGAAAAACTTAAAGAACTTAATGTACTTTATATTTTTGGATTGCATTTTGGAACTCACATATCTGAGGACATGTGAGGTCAACAGACATAGATAACAATCCTAATGCTGTACCTTCAATGAAGGAACTTAAAAATAAAGTAGGGAAGACAGAATTTAAAAAAATATTTTCAAGAGTTAATCCATGTTTAAAAGAAAAATCTTTTTAAAAAAACTAAGCTACAAAAGCTTCAGTATACTGGAAGTGCATACTCGTTTTGCTCAAATGAGATAGGACTGTCTTGACTAAGAGTGATCGACCAGCCTTAATTAAATAGTGGGTGCATCAATGACTTTCCTTTGGGAATGGTTAATTCCTGCAATGCTTGCTTTGTGAGAGAATTCTGCTTACAGCTAGCATGCAACACATGAAAATGGTTACACTGTCACACATGATGCAACAGGAAAACTTTGAAAAAGAATGTCATGAAGAAATAAATAAGTTCAGTGTGCTAAAAGAACAGAACAGACTTGCTGATTTGAAGCAATGTTTTGAATTACTGCTGCGTCAGGCACAGAAGGGCTTTGGGCTATGTAAAAATTGCCCCAAGATCACTAATGAAATACAACTACACTGAGCTTGGTTTGCAAAAACATGACTTGTCTGTCAGCACATTACTGACATGCTTTGTAAAAGCGGTGTATCAGCTGTGCTAATGATCTGTTTGGGCCTCATTACTGCAGGACTACACGGCCACCATATTCCTCCGCCAGAGATGGACTGATGAGCGCTTGGTGTTTGAAGGCAACAAGAGCCTGAGCCTTGACGGGCGGCTAGTTGAGCTCCTCTGGGTCCCAGACACGTTTATTGTTGACTCCAAGAAGTCCTTCCTCCATGACATTACTGTGGAGAACAGGCTGATCCGCATCTTCCCCAACGGGACTGTCCTTTACGCACTAAGGTGGGGTAACAAATAAAGATTGTGCGCTGATGGGCTTGTTCTGTTTATTGTTTTCTCCTTTGACAGACAATGAAAAGTAGTCCGGGGAATGGAGAGGAAAATTGGCTGAGGGAAGAAGCGTGGGTTGAATATGAGATAATGTGATTGCGAAGCAGGGAGTTTTGTCAATTCTGTTACTTGTGTATTGGATTGTATGAGTATAGGACCATGTGATTTGGCAATACAAAGAGCTGTGGGCTATCAATGCAAGATAAGTCCTGTTAGGATCTGGGAAGCAGATATTGTGCTGTGTGCAAGGATTAAGATCTGATGGGATCTTGGCAGGCTTCTTAAATTTGTATTACCTTTGCATTATCATAGATACTGAGTCAAGCAGGCAGCTGTTTTAAAACTGTGCTGAGAGGGATTTAAACATCCTACTATATTACTGTCACATGCTGTAACCTCAACCCATCAACAGACTGAGGAGCTGTCCATGATCTGGACTTGACTTCATTGACTCAATGCTTTTGTGTTTTGAATTATTCTTCCATATACAGTGTATGCGGAAAGTTTTCAGTGCGTTACTTCTTCCATATTTGGTCATGTTACAGCCTTATTCCAAAATGGATTTAATGTATTTTTCACCTCAAAATTCTACACACAATGCCCCATAATGTCAAAGTGAAAAAAAATCGCTTCAAACTCTTGCAAATTTATTAACATAAATAAATAAAACATGTACATAAATATTCACAGCCTTTGCTCAGTACTTTGTTGACCTCTGACAGCAATAGCCTCAAGTCTTTTTTCAGTATGACACTACAAGCTTGGAACACTTACTTTTAGGCAGATTCATTCTTCTTTGCAGAACCTCGCAAACAGTGGATGGGGGGTTGGGGAGGATGTTCAACAGGGGTTCAGTTCTGGGCTTTGGCTGGGCCACTCAACGAGATTTACAGAGTGGTCCAGAAGCCATTCCTTTGTTTTCTTGGCTGTGTGCTTATGGTCATTGTCCTGTTGGAAGATGAACCCTCATTCCAGTCCATCAAGGATGTCTCTGTACATTGCTGCATTCATCTTTCCCTTAACCCTGACTAGTCTCTCAGTTCCTGGTGCTGAAAAACATTCCTGCAGCATGATGCTGCCACCACCAAGCTTCACTGTAGTATTGGCCAGGTAATGATCGCTGCCTGGTTTCCTCTAGAAATGATGTTTGGCATTCAGGCCAAAGAGTGCAGTATTTGTTTCATCAGAACAGAGAATTTTGTTTCTCATGGTCTGAGAGTCCTTCAGGTACCTTTTGCAGACTCCAGGCTGGATTGTGCTCTGACATGCACTGTCAACCATATGACCTTATATAGACAGGTGTATGCCTTTCCAAATCATGTCCAGTCAACTAAATCGATCACAGGTGGGGTATGTGGGTGTTATGTTATAGTAACCTGAGTTAGGTAGCCAGTTTAGTCTTTCTTCACAGTCCATCTCTATAGAGTACGGTATTTTAAATGTGAACATGAGTTGTGTTTCTTTTTTTAAAAAACACGTGCCATCCTTAAGTACAGCGAAATTCAATTTCTTGATTTATTGTTGCGAATAAATAAGTGTTTCTCGAGTCTTCATGGACCTTTGCTTTCAATACAAAGAAGTGCTTACCGTCTACTCTTCAGTGTGACAGGGAAAATGTGGAGGAGGATTGTGCTTCACAGTCAGAGAGCACGACTAGTGAGAGTAAAACAAGCCAGAAAAGATAGTCAGGAGAGAAATGACCACCTTGGGGAATTGGGGCTGTGAAAAATGACAGAGTGAAGTGAGAAATATGAGGTGCTGGAGGAAAGGGACAGCCGTGGTAAATGTTTCAGTGCTGTGCCAGGGGGGAATACATGAGAAAGCACTGAGATGATTGTAGCCAAAGGTTGAGCAATTAAAGGAAAAGCTGATTTGAAAAGGATACTGTATGCCACTTTCATGCTTTCAAAGTCTCCAGGAATAACAAATATCATATGCCGTTGGTAACCTTTTTCATGGACTTAAATAACATTTCTCTTGTCTAGGATTACCACCACTGTGGCTTGCAACATGGACCTGACCAAGTATCCCATGGACAAGCAGACCTGCACGCTACAACTGGAGAGCTGTAAGGCCACTTTATACTTAAAAAAAATCTGATCTTTACCTGAAGCTGTGGCAGAGTTGTTGGTGGGTGGGCATAATTTCAAGTAAATCCGATCAAAACAAAGGATGAAATGGATCACTTTCATGTTCTGCATTGGTTGTGTGTGTGTGTTTGTAAAATTGCATGAAGACATAAACTGGATTTACTTCAGTCTTGATGAAATATTTCATAAAGGACATAACTACTGCCGTGAAAAAAAAAAAGAAAAACACATCTAGTGCCTCGGGTTATAACTGAACCACCTATAAAAACACTGCACAATGAAAATGAGGAAAATGAAAATTTTAAAAAAATGCAATGAGAGGGAAAATAGCCAGTGGCTGGGGTAGAGAGAGGGTGCTGTGGTTTGCAACAATGATTGCCTCAAGGTGCTTTTTATTTGTAAGGTAAAAACTCTACAATATTAGAGAGAAAACCATAACAATGAGAGTATCCCTTATGAGCAAGCACTTGTCGAAAGTGGAGAGAAAAAACTCCCTTTTAACAGGAAGAAACCCCCAAAAGGGTTATAGGATTAGAACTGTCCGAACTAGTCTCATTGTTAAGATCTCAGATACAGTACTCCTGTCAAAGCCACTGTTTTGTTCATGGTATTCTTTCGTAAAGATACACCAGGATGAATTATTGTTCAACAAGGAAGATCTGTAATCAATCATCTTGCTGCTTTCCTGGGTATTTGGCTACTAGCCTGTTCTCTGCATAACTACCACTTTCCAACAATGTCAAACTCAAAACTGACATCATTACACTAGTCCAGTCTTCTTCTTACCCAGTTTCTTTGAGCCAATCTATCTCCACTCCATGTGGTTTCAATTTCACTGCTTTTCCATCATTCTCCCTTTCAGACTCATTCATGCACCTCAGGTCCATCCAAGCCTTCATCTTCATCTTGACCATCACCAATATCTAGACCCTGAGGAATACAACCTTAAATTTTGTCACTGCTGCGATCCCATTCTGGCATGATGTCATCATCGGAGTGTAATCATGTTTTGCTTTAGGCACCTAAGTGCTTGGTTTTATTAGGGAAAGGCTTGTGGCTTGGGTTGAAATACAGCCATATTTCAACAACATCAGTCCTTTTTTTATTGTGAACTGAAAAATTGACTCAGAAGCTCTTCGTGGGTTAGGGTTCGGTCAAGTGTACCATAAGAGAATGGCAACAAAAATAGTTTATAGCATAACATAACATAAAGGTGGCATGAAAACAAAATAACCCCCACCCAGCCGTTGTTTAAGACCTACTTTTGGCTACTCATTGGCAGATTTGTACACCAGATGCCTTTCCTTATTGGTATAGTGATTTAGACAAGTAAAAGCTTTCTGCTTCAACCCAGAGAGGAGAGGCAAAGAGTATAATCCAAGCCAGTGGTAACATTGCTGTAAGTGCATGAAGACTCTTACAGCTAACAACATTACAAATACTTTCCTTGTGGTTAAGACACACTAAAGTTAGCAGAAACATTGTAATGAGGATAAATGGCAGACTGAGGCAGCTGTGCATTCTTTGTTTGAAAAAATAGCAATGAAAAAATATTTTTCATGGTGACATCAGTAATGTAAGAAAAGCCTGGACAGCCAAGACAGTATTTCACAGAGGAGCACTGTTTTAATAAGGGTCCATGTCCACATAAAGCACTTTTTGCACTGGAAATGCCTGTCACCTCATTTTTATAGCACTTCTCTTAAGCTTTCATTGTTGCTAGGTTACAAAATCCTTCTCCCTAAAAGTTTTCTTTTTCCACCATGAATTACTCTGTTGATATTGTAATTCATGCCCTCTCTTTCAGCACTGTCAACGCGCAGCTTGATAGGATTTGTATAGAAAATAGATGCCATCTTTGCACACAGACCCTACGGAACTTTAGCAAGTACTTTTGTAAGCACAAAGAGCTAAAATAAAGCAGAAGTTACAAAAACATGGCATGACAGCAGTTTAGCAGACATGGTTAGTTGATCAAGATAAGATGAAAGATCAACATATGATTAGGGTTTCTCATTTAATTCATTTTTTGCACAATGTGTTGTGCTATGAATTACATGTTAAATGGAAAAATTATTTTCTCCATTCGTGTACACCTAATAATGAATAAGTAAAAACATCCCGTTTCTTAACAGCGTTTCCAATTCAGAATCTCAGGGCGGGGCTGGATACAGTCCCAACTGACATTGGTCGAGAGGCAGGATACACCCCGGAAAGGCTGCCAGTCCATCACAGAGCTAACACACACAGACAATCATTCACATATATCATCAATTCAGAATCACCAGTTACTGGGGATTTTTTTTCCCAGACAATACTTGAAAAATTAAAAACCAAAAAAACTCTAGATGGAGCTGAAGATGTTAATATTTTCACTGGGAGTGACCAGAATATACGAGATTAGAAATGAGTATATATGAGGGACAGTTCAGCCTGAGTGGTTTGGGAACAAAGTTAGAAAGGCAAGACTGAGATAGTTTGTACAAGTGCAAAGGAGGTATAGTGGATATATTTGAGAAAGGATGTTGAAGATGGAGCTGCCAGGCAGGACTAAAATAGGAAGACCACAGAGAGGTTCATGGATGTAGTGAAGGAGAACACACAGAGGGTTGGTGTGACAGAGGTACCCAAATCATCAGCCCTCCACCACCGTGCTCGACAGCTGGTATCAGGTGTTTGTGCTTATATATTCTATTTGGAAAGACAATACCAAAGTGAAGGCGCTCGACCGTAATGCACACCGACACATTTGTAGAAAACTAAAGGATATGGTTGTGATGTTGATGTTGATGTTGCAAAGCTAAGCTGCGCTGTCAAGTTCTTTTTAATGAGAAGACGCTTTCTGCTGGCAACCCTTCCTAACAAGCCAGACTTGTTCAGTCTTTTTCTAATTATGCTGTCATGAACTTTAACATTTTACATGCCTAATGAGACTTGTTGAGTCTGGGCTAAATTTGCTGAGATGTCCACTCTTGGGAAGATTGAAAGCTGAATGTTTTCCACATATGGATACATTTTCTCAGTGTAGAATGATGGACTTTAAATCTTTTGGAAATGGCCTTGTATCCCATTCCCAGACTGATGGGCAGCATGAATTGCTTTTTAAGATCATTGCAGATATCGCTCCTCCTTGGCACTGCATAAACCACAACTGACTGCTTCAGACCAGTGAACTGACAAAACTTTTACTATTATAGATGTGGCGTTACTTGCTGAAGATCAGTTTGATCATGAACACCTGGCTGCTACTTTTCCTCTTCATTCCTGTGGAAGCAGTACGGTTGTACTTAATTTTTCATACCCTGCTTCTGCACTTGAACTTAGCTTTTGTTAAATCATGACACGGTGTAATATGTCATGCTTTGTAATTCGTCTGAGGTTGCTGTGGACCAGATTTTTATTTATTATGGCCTGATACATAAAAAGTTGACAGGGGGTATACTTTATTTTTCACCACGATCGCATGTCCATTCAACAGAATTATTAAAGCAAACAGAATAAATCTAACAATAGCTGGAGTGCCACAGCAAAGGGCGAGAATATAAATTTAAAGGGACTTTTAATGCACAGTTTCAAGTTTATTCCCAAAATGTCAAACTATTCTGTTAGACTTTGAATAATCTTAAAGCAGACTCTTTCCCCACAAGTCCACAGTCACTAAACTGCAGGGTCAGTTAGGGTCCCTCGAACCAAAACAATCTAATCCTACAAATCCTTTAAACTTACCCTAATAACTGTAGAATGCAAACCTCTGCCACCACACTGCAACAATTCCTCGCTTTTTAAAAAGTGTACATTTTTCGTGACAGGTTGCTGAAAATGGGAGACCATTTTTCCTAATTATGACACATTGTCATTGCCCTGTGCAGTACATGGTTGGAAGAAAAGGCCCTCCTCACGCCTCTCCGCTCTTTCCACCTGCTCATCTACTGTCTTTGCTTCCCAGCTTGCTTTTACTCCATGCTATTAAATGACAGCCAGCCGGGCTAAGCTAAGTCTGATCCCTGCCAGAAGCCCACCAGGACCTCAGTGCCAAATAAAACATTTAGCTTGAGCTCCAGTGCCACTTGACAGCAGGCATAAAGACATCTGGAGGTTAACGTTAGGTAACTGAGAGGATGATGGATCCTTCCTTCACCGCTTTAATAATTCCAGGCTAAATATCTGCATCTGTTTCCTTCTGTCTCTCTCTGTGTGTCTGTATGCCCCCCCCCCCCCCCCCCCTCCCTCTCTTTTTT